>CAJNDT010000377.1:0-226191 GCA_905221615.1 Symbiodinium sp. CCMP2592 | reverse complement strand
GGGCACGGAGCCCCAGTAGCCCGTGTCCCAAGCCTCCTTGTACTGGTCGTAGCCTGAACAAGTCCGAAGGAGACGGGATCGCTTGTGTTCAGAGGATGGATGCGCGTTGGCTATGAGCCCCTCGGATCTTTGCAAGATTCTACGCCGAGGAGCGAGGAGAGATGACCATGCAGCGGTGGCCCAGGGCCGCGAGAGCAATGGGCAGACCGTCCATCGCCTCACCCAGGCCTGAAAGCATGCATGCTGCGCAGAAACGGCGCGGCCCGAAGGCAATGGAAGCATCATCCAGAATCGCGCCTCCAGTCTTCGAGAAGGGTGCCACTTCGCTGGTCACGAACACGATCCTGACAAGCTTGTTGCTGACAAAGAACCGCCACAAATCGTTGTCGGGAGCGGCTCAGTCTACATACATACCTATCGATTGGTAGTACCAGCCCACTCGCCGAGGTGCTGGTACTTCTTGCTGATGGTGGTGACCAACTTGCCATTAGCCATAGACACGGCAGGGCGTCCCTGATGCAAGGACAAAACTCCAAGACACGCGCTTCTGTGCCTGGAATTTTGCAACTGCCAATCGGAGCCTCAGCCATGGCGCGTCCCACAGCCACGGCAGGTGGCCCGATCTGCGGATCAACATGTCGAGACACTTACCGGCTGAAACCAAGCGAATCCGTATGAAGCGTGTTGCGAACCTTTGGGGCGCTGCTGGGCAGAACGGCGCCGGCAGCCTCAAGCAAAGCTGGGGTGAAATTTAACCCTGGCTCCTACGAGGCTAAGATCCGTCCAGGCCTTGGCATAGCCCCTGGCAGGGCCAACGGAGCTCGTGGTATACGCGCTGCTGGCGACCTCGCCGGCAGCGACCGGCTTGCCGCTGACGATGTTCAGCACCTGGGCGGTCGCAACACTCCGCGTGGAAAAGCCGCAAGGGAGCACACTGCACATGCCACTCATTTCGCCAACCCGCACGGTCGAGGAGCCTTATACCAACCCTAGACCCTAAAACCCTAAACCCTGAAACCCTAAACCCTGAAACCCTAAAGCCTGAAACCCTAACCCCTAAACCCTGAAACCCCAAATCGGCCAAGACACCGTCCTTGGGGCGGCCTGGGTCATCGCTGCGGAGCCGGCGTACTTCGAGGTGGTGGGCATAGCCGCGGCCGGCTTCGCCTTTGCCTCCAAAGTCAGAAAGGGTTTAGGGCTTTAGGGTACCTAGGGTTTTAGGCTTTAGCGCTTTAGGGTTTTAGGGTTTAGGGTTTAAGGTTTTAGGGCTTTAGTCTTCTAGCGTTCTAGAAGGGTTCCAAGAGAGGGCTCTAAGAAGGAAGGGTTCCAAAAGCGGGTTCTAAAAGCGGTTCTACAGGAGTAGGGACTTCGTTTAGAGTTAGGACTTTTGAGTAACCCGTAACCCTGACAGTGACTCTATACAAAGCCTTTATACCCTAAACCCTAAAACCTAACACCCTAAATCCTAAAACCCTCAAAACCCTAATTTAAAACCCTAAATTCCTAAACCCCAACAACCCAAACCCTAAAACCCTGAACCCTAAACCTTAAGATGCACCCTGTGAGGCACCCTTAAGCCGAGCACCTTCCCACGAAGCTCCAAGTAGAACCCTTACGTAAAGTAGCCATTATAGAGCCCTGATACTATCCCTTACAGAAACCCTAAGTACCCTTCAAGGAACCTTTCAAGGAACCCTTAAAGGAACCCTTAAAGGAACCCTTAAAGGAACCCTTGAAGGAACCCCTATAGCCCCCCTAGGATACCCAGTAACCTAAGAATAAAAAGGCCTCCCTTTTTGGTATTGGGTAACTTTATAAGGAACCTAGGACTACAAAAAGGGAATAAGAGTACTACTGGGCATCCTAGCCCCATGAACCTCCGAGAAAGAGTGATCCTCCAAGTAGTACCCTAAACCCTAAACCCTATAGATCCCTTTAAGGAACCCTGTAGATCCCTTTAAGGAGCCCTTTAAGAACAGGAACCCTTAAAGGAACCCCTAAAGCCCATGAACCTCCGAGAAAGAGGGAAGAACCCAAGGCCCTGGCCTTGGGGGCCTCCGCCTTGGCTCCCATGCCTGGCGCTCCCGAAAAAACCAGCGGGGGGGGGCTTTAGTAGGGCTTAGTGCTTAAAGGGAACTCCAGAAAGTTGGAAGATGGATTAATGGTAGGATCCCCTATAATTTACCCTAAAGGGGTTACGATAATGATATTCCAACTTTCTGGCTTCTACTATAGTACTTAACGGTTCATGGGACGTCGACTATACTTATATCCCCAATTAAGGTACTTATAACCTTACTTATTAAGTCCCGTGATCCTCCAAATAGGGTTCAGTCGGGTTTCATAGGGGGTTTAGTACGGGGCCTGGCAGGGTTAAGTAGGGCTTGTTGTTGGGTTTAGTGGGGCTGTATGATGGGGTGTAGTGGGGTGTGGACGGCAATAGGAGGGTTTAGTGGAGGGAAATAATCGGGTAAAGTCGGGCATAGGAGGGTGGAGGATTTTGGGATATTCAGGGTTCACGGCTTCGGGTTTAGGAAATGAGGAATGCAAAGTTTGGGAAGAGGGCAAGGGCAGGGTGTTACTAGTACTCATACCAACACTCATAACCATACTCATACTCATACCAATACGAGCACCAATCACAATCCTAATCATAGTCAAAAGACGAAGAATATTAATGTGAATAGTACTAGGGGATAGATGCAAAAGTCCGGGATTCTAGATTCAGGGGTTTTGGTGCCCCTGCGTCCTTACGGCTTCCCTGAGCGTTTGACTGCAGGGAACACGGTGGCAACCTGATTAAGAAACTCCGGCCCTATATCCCCATAATATTAGGATTCATGTCAAGGGACCTCATGAAGACCCGGGCTTTCTTTTCAAGGTTCCTAGACAAGGAGCAAATGATGAAGGCGAAAGGGTTCTAACAGGACGAGCCAAGCCTGTAGCAAGCATAACAAAGGCAAAAAACACACTAAGTTTCAACAACCCTCAACTCAAACTGCGGAACCCCATCCGTGTCCTCGCGCCAGGACAGAGCCAGTTGCTACCATGCGCTCAGCCGCGGTTGCGGGCTTCTTGCCTTCCTGAAACCATGGGCACCAGCTTTTCATGTTTCATGGCGGGTTCAAGGATGAGGCTTTCGGAGTCTGAGCCTGAAAGACTTTGAGGCTTCAGAGTTTCCAGCTCGGAGTTGGCGCAGTTTAGGGCATGCTGCTACGGTTGCGGGATAACCCTGCTTCCTGGAAGAGAGGCTTTCGGATCTACGTACTTCTTCTGCCGCCATCATGTTGCGCTGCAGGGCTACAGAGGCAACAGAGAAAAGCTAGTGGAGCATGAGTTAACAGTCATGGGCGCTCTTGCACAACGGATCTTAACGCCAGCCACGGATGACGAAACCCTCAAGCCCTAAACTGCAGACACCACTACCTAAGCTCCGAAGTGCCCTTGCCAGCGACCCGCACCTCCATGACGGCGGCAGCCGAGGTCGGGGACACCGCCTTGGACTTGGGCACGGCAGAAACCTCGGAAGTCATTTAGGGTTTAGGGTTAGGGCTGGGAAGGTCAGGGGACCTTGTAAGGCAACAAGGCAAGCAAGTAAACTTGCGATGCTTATCACAGCCGCGATGAAAGTTTCGTTTTCCCTGCTTCAACAACCCAATGCCCTTACTTCACCTCTACTTGGAGGATCATGGGACTTAGTAAGTAAGGTTATGAGTTATGGGTACCTTAATTGGAGTTATAAGTATTAGCTACCCTAAGCATAACCTTAGGTACTAAGTCCCATGATCCTTTAACTAAACCCTATAAACCCCCTCTTATAATAGAACCCCTATAGATCCCTTTGTAAGGATCCCTTTAAGGAGCCCTTTATTATAGAACCCTATTATAATAACCCTAGTTACTAAGTCCCATGATCCTTTAAGCAAGCCCCGAGAAAGCGAGAGACCACCAAAGCCCCAGGCCTCGAAGCCCCGAAACGAAGCCCGAAGATTCTGACGGCGTCAGAAGGCTGAAGGTTGTGAGGATTTAGGAAGTCTCGGGTTTAGGGTTGAGGGTTTAAGGGTTTAGGGTTAAGGTTTAGGGTTTAGGAAGTCGAGGGTTTAGGGTTGAGGGTTTAAGGGTTTAGGGTTAAGGTTTAGGGTTTAGGAAGTCGAGGGTTTAGGGTTGAGGGTTCAGGGGTTTGGGGTCAGGGGTGTAGGGTTTAGGAAGTCTAGGATTTTGGAAAAGTTGTGTTAAACTAAACTCTGAAAGTTCCTAAACCTAGCTTCCCCTGTGGGCCCGTAACGATAAGGGTAATTACCCCCTGCCCCAAAATTCAGCTTTAAGGAGCCCCAAAACAAAAGGGCAAAGGATACTACCGGGAGATTCAGAAAACTCCAAAACCCCAAACCCTTAACCCTAAACCTCTAAACCCCTCAACCTAACCCCCTAAAACCCTAAACTTCTCTGAAGCGTTTTGCCGAGCCACGCCCGCAGAGGCCGGGCTGGTGGTGGTCGGACCGCTGCCGGAAGCCTCTTCGCATCTTTGCAGCTTACAGGGGGTTTAGGGTATACGGGGTTGAGGAGGGTTTAGGTGAGGAGCTTTCATACCAGCAAAATTTAGGGTGGGGTTATTAGGATGTGGGTGCTTTCATAAAAGCAGCAAAACATTATGAGGTTGAGGTTATTATTATTAGAATAGCACTTAGGGTTGTTAAGGTATAGAGTACAAGGTTTGGAGTTTAAGGGTTTGGGGTGTATGATGAAGGATTTAGGGTTCTGCGGGGCGGGGTATGAGGGTTTGAGAGAAATCATGATTTACAACGTATCAGAGTTGACGTAGGTTTAGGGTTCTGGGAAGTTACCATCGTCATTATTGCTATGGTTACTGATATTGCAGCTAGAATACCCACAAAACAGTGTTTGTCATACACGGGCCGGACCCTCAGTTGGAAATCCTGCTCAGAAGAACAACAGCCCGCTGAAAAATTCGAAATCCGCAATCCTACTGGCTCAGACCCTCAAGGAACCTTACAGAACCCTTGTTCATAAAAGAACTACGAAAAATTGTGCAGAACTCAGGCCCCATAACCCCGATGGAACCTTACATAGAACCCTGACGAAGCCTCATGTTCAACAAAGCGCCCAGTCTCAAAACAGCCGCCTTGGGAACAGATCCGCCGGCCACGAGCGCTGCGGCCTTGGACTTTGGCGCCTTGCGGCGAGGAAGAGGCTAGGAAAAGTGTTGCTACAGGGGTTACTATAAGGGGGTTCTATAAAGGTGGGTTACTAGTCGTTTTAAAAGTATGGGAGTCTGTAGAGGATGCTACAAGGGTTACTAGAAGGGGTCTTTAAGTCTATAAGGGTTACTCTTCTCGTTAGGGGTTTGGATATTTAGGATTTGGGGTTTAGGGATTTCAGGTTTAGGTAATCAAGATTTGGGATTTAGGGTTTAGGTTAGGATGTAGGGTTGATGGATTAAGGCTGACTGAGGGTCTATGGCTTCTTGCAGTGATGGCTTTACCTGGAACTGAGGGCTCTGGGCGAGGATTCAGGGTTTGGAATTTCAGGATTGCGGTTTGAGGGTTTAGGATTGTGTTGTCGTCGTCTTTGTAGTAGTAGCAGCAGTAGTAGTTGCTGAAGGAGGTGGTGGAGGAGGATGCTGCTGATGATAACGATGATTGCGAGTACTACGAGATGATGCAGGTGGTGATGGTGGTGATGCTTGCTTCGTGATTCACGAGATCGATACTGTGACCAGTCCCACCCCTATGAGCCCGTCTTCGGAATTTTGAGCCTGTTGCAAGGTCGAAGCTGAGCGCCGTAGTTTTTTACGTGGAGCAACGCGCAGCATGGGAAATCTGGATCCGAAACCCTAAAACCACAAAACCCCAGGCGCCCTGGAGCCTGCAAGCCTAAACCCTCAAAAACCCCAAAAACTAAACACCCTCAAAACTCTCGGAAACGCTCGGCCTGAGGCGCAGAGGCCGCAGAGGCCGCCGTGGGGGCCGCACCAGCGGCCTTCGCTTTCTCCTGGAGCACACGGTTTAGGGTTGATTTTTAGGGTTAAGGGGGAGCGGGGGGAGTTTAGGGAGGAGGTGTCAGAGGGTTTGGGGTTTTAGGGTTTAGGGTGTTTCGCGGTGTTGGGTTTTGGAGCTTTTCTGCGAAACCCCAAACCCTAAACCGCTACACCCTAAAACCCTAAAACCTGGAACCCCTAGAACCCCAAACCCTAATCCCCAAACCCTAAACCCCCCAAGCCCTCTTTGCTCCTCGCGGTTGGGAGCCTCCTCCCGGGCCTTGGCAGTCTGGGCAACGTCGGCGGCCTCCGGTACGAGCTGAAATACCAGGCTAGGTTTGGGGATTAGGGCTTTAGGGCTTCGGGTTTAAATGTTTAGGGTTTAGGCGTTTAGGGGTTTAGGGTTTGGGGTTTCGGGGTTTCGGGTTCGGGTTTCGGGTTTACGGGCCAAGATGAGGTATAGTAACTTGAGTATCGGGCCGGAATATTCATCCTAATGCCCGAAATCCCAAACCCTCAAAATCAAAAGCCTTCGCAACTCCACTTGATTGCCTGCCCGAGACGCCTGATACCGTGACTTGTCCCTCAAACGCCGGGCCTTGGCGACGGGAACCACGGTAGGGGCCTGGGCTGGCGGAGTGGCCTTTGGCGCGGACATCCTCGGACAACATCACGATGGGGCTCTTTCTGTTGAGGTTCTGCATTTGGGTGCTTCCGAACCTAGGGGACCCTAGTATAGTACCCTAAATAGTAGGATCCTTATTATAAAGGACATCAAAATAAGGTACCCCGAGTTTTCATGGGAGTTTGCGAAAATAGGGGACCCTAGTAGAGTACCCTGAATGGTAGGATATAATTAGGGTAACTATACTTATAACCCATATTAGGGGACTTATCATCCTACTTATAGCTACCCATGAACCTCCAAGTACTATCATAAGCACCCCAAATTAAGGTACTCTTCGGGGACCCTAGTATAGTACCCTAAGTAGTAGGATCTTACTATCATAAGCACCCCAAAATAAGGTACCCCTAATAGGGTTTATGGGAGTTTCCGAAAATAGGGGACAATAATATAGCACCCTAAATAGCAGGATCCTTATTATAAAGGAACCCTAAACCCTATACCATCATAGAATCCCTATAGATCCCTTTAAGGGTACCCTTTAAAGGAACCCTTAGTACCTGCAAAAAAAGGTACCCCTGAATTTTTGGAAAGTTTCCCATGTTTCAGCTGCTCGAGGGCTTGACTTACCTTGGGTTAGTAGGGAATGGAGGATTGGGGTTTAGGGTTTAGGGTAGTAGAGTTTAGGGTTTAAGGTTTAGGGTAGTAGAGTTTAGGGCTTAAGGTTTAGGGTAGTAGGGTAGTAGGGTTTAGGGTAGTAAGGTTTAGGGTTTAGGGAATGGCGGATTCGGGCACAATTATAACTACTACGGCTGATGGACAAAATCCTGCATGACCCTAAGGACTCTAAACTATGGGAACTATGGTATGTTCCTTATAATGGGTAATGCAGGATTTTGTCCATCAACAGTATTACTACCATTCTTCCATTCCCTACTAACCAAAGGTAAGTTGAGGGGGTGAACGTTTGAGGGTGTGGGGTTCCGAGCACGTCTAGCTCTCAGGAGATGAAGGGCATGTAGGGTTTAGGGTTTTGGGAAGGACATGTAAGGTGGTACTTAAAGGATCATGGGGCTTAGTAAGTAAGGTTATAAGTACCTTAATTGGGGTTATAAGTACAGTTACCCAAATTATAACCCTTGTTACTAAGTCCCATGATGCTTTAAGTACTGACAAGCAAGACCCCACAACCCAACAGCAAAAACCTTCCTAAATTAAACCCTAAACTCCTTCATAGAACCCTTCGATAGAACCCTTAAAGAAACTCTGAAGGGTGCCCGGATCACGTGAACCCTTAGTTCTGAGACATCGGCTCGGGTTTGTTGAAGGAGGAACGAGAAAAAACTACACGAGCTCTGGAGCTTGGAAAATAGCTGCGGCGGGATTCAGTGTTAGATCTTCGGGTTCAGGATTAAGGGCACGTCGGCTGTAGATGCTCTTTCGCGTCGTGTTCTTGGGTGCCCTTTCCGTTCGAGCACACGCAGTAACATTAGCATGGCAAAGGAATAGGACTCGAAGCTGCATAGCGCAAGGAACAGTAGCGGTAGCGAAACCAGCAGTAGTTGTAGCAGTAGTAGCAGTAGTAGTAGTAGTAGTAGTAGCAGCAGCAGCAGTAGTAGTAGTAGTAGTAATAGTAGTGGTAGTAGTAAAGTCCAGTACAGTACAATACAAGTCCTGGTAGTAGTACTAGTACTAGTACTAGTACTAGTCGTCGCAGTAGCCGTCGTAGTCGCGGGCGTCACACATCGTAGTCGTAGTAGTGATAATGGTAGTAGTCCTAGTGCCAGTCGTCGTAGTAGTCGTCGTCGTGCTAGTAGTAGTAGTAGTAGTAGTAGTCGTCGTCGTCGTCATCGTAGTCGTCGTGGCACTGGTTGCGGTAGCGGTAGTGGCAGTTGTACCAGCAGTGGCCGTGGCGGTGGCCGTGGTAGCGGGAGTGGTAGTGGAAGCGGTAGTGGTAAGGGTACTGGTAGGGGTAAATGTAGATCGAGGAGGTAGTGGAGAAGGAGCAGGAGCGGGAGCAGGAGCAGCAGCACCGCCACCACCACCTCATTGTGTTGCTGCAGTTGACGTTTTTGGAACTGTTGTTGGCGTCGCTGTGGAAGTGGCAATAAATGGCAGTAGTCACCGTAGCAGTAGACAACGATGATGATGTAGATAATATAGTGACGACGGCAAGATGATCAGCATCATTGTGGCCAGCATGAAACCATGTTAACAGGAAGAGATTTAATGATCAGGACAATCATGCCGATCGCTTTTTCGATGATGACGGCTGTTATTGTTGTCCTGGCACGAAAGCAGCCGGGGTTTCCCGGAGATGCTTGTCCTGGTTCACTATTATTGGGTGCACGAGGCACAGGAACTCTTCCCAGCAGGGGCGGAAAGAACACGAAATGGAAGGAGCTGCCGTCTTCGGGCTTCAAAATCAAAACCCTAAACCCTGGGAAGAGTCCTTGAGTGCAGCCGGCCATGACAGCAGAGGTTCACGCCCTGCCCGCACGGCGGCTGCCGGGGCAACGCATGTAAGGCATGCGATGCAGCTAAATGTTCAAGCAACCATACAGTTGCCATGAACGAAAAGAAAATTGGCGAAACCGGGACACCCGACTCTGTTCGGGCAGCCCCGCATTACAGCATCGACTGCGAGCTTACCCCGTCCTTGCATTCACTGAAGATACCTAACTTTCCAGACACCGATCCGCAGCTTTCGCTTGGCTCACGCCGAAAGGAAAACAGTGGAAAATACATTATTAAAGATTCAGCTCCGTTGACTCTGAGGTTTGCGCGACCTTGGCGCCATGCAAACTCTGAGAAAAAAACAAGTGGCCTCAAAAGCCCGAGAACTTGTCGAAACTACAAAGGCTTAGGGTCAGTTGCGGGGCAAACCCGAAAACATTCCAATCAGCCTAACCATACAAACCTGAATCCTATCAAATCCTAGACCCTGGAACCCAATACCGAAAAACCCACCAATCCTGCAACTCCACTGTCTCCATGCACCATACTTGGAGGATCATGAGACTTAGTAAGTAAGGCTACAAGTACCCTAGTTGGGGTTGTAAGTATAGTTACCCTAATTATAACCCTAGTTACTAAGTCCCATGATCCTTTAAGTATGGGGCCCTATTCCTAAAACGTTGAGGATCATGGGACTTAGTAAGTAAGGTTATACCTTAATTGGGGTTATAAGTATAGTTACCCTAATTATAACCCTGGTTACTAAGTCCTGCTCCGACTCTACCACCCCACAACCATGACAAGCCCTGCTGCACCATAGGGTTTTTTTCAACTGCACACCATAGGTTTAGGGCTTAGGGTTTAAGGAGTAGTAGTAGTAGTAGTAGTAGTAGTAGTAGTAGTAGTAGTAGTAGTAGTAGTAGTAGTAGTAGTAGCAGTAGTAGTAGTAGTAGTAGCAGCAGTACTCGTCGTCGTAGCCGTGGTGGCGGTAGTAGTAGTAGTAGTAGTAGTAGTAGTAGTAGTAGTAGTAGTAGTAGCAGTAGTAGTAGTAGTAGTTGTAGTAGTAGTTGTAGTAGTGGTAGTGGTAGTGGTAGTGGTAGTGGTAGTGGTAGTGGTAGTGGTAGTGGTAGTGGTGAAGCGATTGGTATTAGTATAGTAGTAGTAGTAGTCGTAGTAGCAGTAGCAGTAGCAGTAGCAGTAGCAGTAGCAGTAGCAGTAGCAGTAGCAGTAGCAGTAGCAGTAGCAGTAGCAGTAGCAGTAGCAGTAGCAGTCGTCGTCGTCGTCGTGTTCGTGTTCGTGTTCGTGGTCGTGGTCGTGGTGGTGGTGGTGGTGGTGGTGGTGGTGGTGGTGGTGGTGGTGGTGGTGGTGGTGGTGGTGGTGGTGGTGGTGGTGGTGGTGGTGGTAGCAAGAGCAGTAGTAGTCGTCGTCGTCGTAGTCGTAGACGTAGTCGTGGTGATGATGGTGGTGGTGGTGTGCAAAGACAGCCACACTAAGGCACGCGCAGACCGTCGCGGCTTAGCACACCTGTCAGTCGGAGAGCGGATCTCTTCGCTTTGGAACCAAAGTCTTGCCAAACCTGCTTGGAGGATCATGGGACTTAGTAAGTAAGGTTATAAGTACCTTAATTGGTTATAAGTATAGTTAACCTAATTATGACCCTAGTTACTAAGTCCCATGACCCTTTAAGTGGACTCGACTCCCAACCCAAAATCCGCAAACTGCAGCCTCCCAGCGCACCCTAAACCCGAAGAGCTCCGACAACTTTTCTCCAGGCTCCCCGGAGCGAAGCGAAAAAGTTATGCGAAGAAAGAGGCAACGGCTTATGGCATATATGGTTTATCTTATAGGGCTTAAGGGTATCACACGCCCTCAGTCAGCAATCGACAACTCTGCGTGAGATGACACCGAATACAGCCCGATCGGGACATGCCTCAAACCCTAAAGCCTGGTTACCCACAATAGCTACATGCTGCCTTTGCCCAGCAACATGCTCAACCCCTTTAAAGACGCACTTCTGAACAAGACTGGAGACCGGCCCCATACGGCCTGCTTGTCCGTCTCCAGTGTGACAACGGCAGTGCCACCCTTCAGAGTGTCCTTTAAGGTCTGCGCGTTTAGGGCTGCGAAGCCCTTGGCGCGCGTTCCACTGCCTCAACCCTACTAACCCGAAACCGCCGACTAACCCACTGGCCCACACCCTCTCGGAACTTGAATTTGTAACCCTAAACCCTAAACCCTAAACCCTAAACCCTAAACCCTAAACCCTAAACCAAGAACCGCAAAACCATACACCCTAAACCCAAACCCTCTGAAGAGCCCCAAGGCCCCTTTTACGCTTCGCGTCTCGGATCCCCTTGGCTAAACCCTGAAGGCTGCTGCGGTTCGACCAGAAACCCCTGGGCCACTACCTCCTCGGTTTAGGGTTTAGGGTTTAGGGTTTAGGATTTAGGGTTTATAGGACGAGCTGCAAAGGCCTTGCCTTCTGCGTTCCCCAGGTGTTTAGGACTCAACTGACTCAGCACCTCGCCGACGTCATCATCACTACCACCGACAACTACGCCGTGGTGGGTATCATGTCGTCGTCGTCTTCTTCTTCTTCTTCATCATCATCTTCATCAGCATAAACCTAGACGCCATCATGAAAACGGAACTTATGCATTCCGGTCCTTCACCCCGAGCTCCTCGAAGACAGCCTGCGGCACGAGTTGGATTCTGATCGCTGCACCCTTCAAATCCAATGCCTCGAAAATCCTTACATGTAAATCCCAAGCTCGAACATGTTTACCAATAAAGCCCTCGACACGAAAATTCTTAACCCTAAACCCTGCTCCGAAGCTCGGAAGCCCAAAGAATGGCTCAGAGTGACAAGAGCCTTGTAGAACGCTAAATACCCCAATTTAAGGGGAAATCCTCAGAGGGCCCCCGTTATAGAACCCTTTTAAGAAGCCCTTAAAGAAGCCCTTCGACCTGAAAGAAGCCCGAAGAGGCCTCGTACTGCAGCGCGGCGTTGCTCCAGGTGAACTCCGCCGAGGCCGCCATCGCCGCCCGGGTCATGGCCTTCACCTTTGGCGTTAAGGGATGCTTTGAGGGATCTAGGGGAGGTTTAGGGTTTAGGGGGTCGACTCAGCTTGGATCCGTTTTTCGGGGTGTCCTTTGAGGGATGGCCTTCACCTTCAAAGGGATCCTTTAAGGGTCTGCTGTAAGCGTCTCGTTAAAGGCCACCTTTTCAGCAGAGCGTTCCTAAACCCTACTTGGAAGTTCATGGGTGGTTATAAGTGGTGCTATAAGCAGGGTAACCATAATTATGACCCATACTAGGGGGCTTATAACCCCACTTATAACCACCCATGAACCTCCAAGTAGAGACCCCATAAAGCACTCCCGGCCGCCCGGCCTTCTCGGGCTGTACTCAAAAGTAATAGTAACAGATAACAATATAACAATAATAAACATGATAACAATAACAACAGTAGCTATGATAGCCCTAAACCCTAAACCCTAAACCCTAAACCCTTAGTAATCAATCTCCCGGCCTTCTCGGGCTCCTCGATGAAGAGCTTCGAGGCGCGCTTCAGGGCCTTGGCGATGGACTGCACGGACTCCTGCGCTTGCGAGCGGCACTGGGGCACTGGGGGTTTCAGGGACCCCGCACCCTGAGCCCCAGAAGGGGCTGAAAAATCCCGAAACTGCGAACTCCGAAACCCCAAAGCTTGAGATTTCTGGCTTTTTGGAGAGCACTTGTCAGAAGGGTCAGTGGATTGTGTAGATGAGGATGTTGGCTGCTTGAGGTTGGGGTCCCGAAGTTTGGGGGGTCTAGGGCTAGGGGTCTAGGGTTTAGGGGTTTTGGTGTCTGGGGTTTAGGTTTTGGGGTCTGGTGTTTAGGGGCTTTAGGGGTTTAGGGGTAGGGGTTTAGGGGGTTTAGGGTTTTAAGGATTGAAGCTTTGCGCCGTGATAGCCACGAGCTCAAGCCGAAAAAAGCACACGAAGCCGGAGACGGTGGGAAAATGGGGCCTCGTCGATGACCGCCTCCACGGACATCTCCTTGTCGGTCCAGAGGCCGTTCAAGCCATCCTGACATCTGGGATTCGGGGTCTAGGGGTTTAGGGTTTTTTTAATGTGCAGTAGCCTCTTTGATCCGCAGGCGGGGGCGTTGAAGCTTGCTCATGATTGAGCTTGCACAGGAAACAAAATCCCACATCTCAAAAGGCACAGCCCTCAGCTCAGGTTTAGGGGTTTAGGGTTCGGGGTTCTGGGGCTTGAGGGTTTAGGGTTTAGGGGTTGTGATGGCTTACGAGTCCAGAGCAAATTCAGACCATCCTCGAGGAAGCAACATTCCGGGAGTTCAGAGGCCTGTGGTTCGAGGGTTTGGGGTCCAGGGCTTAGGGTTTACAGTAGAAGCCAGAAAGTTGGAATATGATTATCGTAACCCCTTTAAGGTAAATTATAGGGGATCCTACCAAGAAACCATATTCCAACTTTCTGGAGTTCCCTGTAGGGCTTAGGGAGTTCAGGTTTTAGTTCTCAGGGTGGGGCCTCACGTGGGCCTTTCGGGCTACGGGTTGTCAACTGCTCTATGCAGGGATGTTACAAGACTTTTGGGCTGCAGCAAACCTCTTGGTTTAGGGTTTAGGGTTTAGGGTTTAGGGTTTAGGGTTCAGGGTTTAGGGTTTAGGGTTTAGGGTTTAGGGTTTAGGGTTTAGGGTTTAGGGTTTAGGGTTTAGGGTTCAGGGTTTAGGGTTTAGGGTTTAGGGTTTAGGGTTTAGGGCTTTAGGGTTTAGGGTTTAGGGTTTAGGGTCCCGGTTTTAGCTACAAAAAGACCCTGAGCGTACACTGGAGTAGTGAGTACTGCAGACGAACATAAATAGCTCAACATGAACGTGTGGTCCGATGCATGACAGGAGCGAGCATGACAGATGCATGTGTTACCAACAGATGTGTGCCGCATTCCAAGAAATCAGCATCTATATACATGGAACCGGAGTTGCAGAAGCACAAACCTTCAGTCAGCCGCGCCTGTCTGCTTCATCGACAAGGCACTCTGCACAAATGTAGGAGCCTTATTAATTAGAATAGAGTTTTGGGGTATACTGTATCATAGTTATAACAAGGAACCCCAGAAATAATATAAGTAATTATCCAGGCCCCTAACCCTAAACCCTTAAAGTAACCCCCTTACAGAACCCTTTAAAGGAGCCCCAAGAAGGAACCTTGTATCTTTAGCATAGCCCTTATAGTAGCCTTGATAAGACCCCTTTAAAGGAGCCCCTGAACCCTAAACTCCAGCTCTTAGGCCTTAACAGAGCCTAAGCCCTAAACCCTGCCTAAATCCCCTGAAACCTACAACCCTACATCTCCTAAAACCCTACAAACCCTCAAACTCTACTTCTTTAGGCCTTAACAGGGAAGCATCGGGTCCCGCCTCCACGGTGTCCTTGAGGCCACCGGTCGGGGCGACGATGGGCAAAGTGCCCATGCGCATGGCCTCCAGGAACGGAGCGATGGCATCAGGGTTTAGGGCCTAAGGTTTAGAATTTAGCGTTTAGAAATTTAGGGTTTTCTTGTTTGAAGGCCTTTTTCTGCACCGAGGTCCAGAGAGCCCATTTGGGGAGAGATTTAGGGTTTAAGGTTTAGGGCTTAGGGGGTGGAGGGCTCAGCAGCGTCTTGCATTCAGATTCTCGGGTGCTCTAAGGGTGCCGTGGCCTTCCGTTTCACATGATGCCTAAAACAGCAGAGAAAGGATGCTCCGACTCTCTTGAAAGAAACCCCAAACCCTTAAACCATGAACCCTAAAAGCATAGGAACCCTACACCCTAAGAGCAGAGGAACCCTATTCCCCAAACCTGCTCCTCGCCACGCGACCCTAGAAGGACCCGCCTCCATCTGCACCAGGCCGCAAGGCTCCCACCTGAGGCGCTGTGTTTTTTCAGGCTGCAGGCGTTTTAAGAATCTGCAAAGGGTTTTGGTGTATAGAACCATTTAGACAGGTCCTGGCCCTAAACGCAGTATAGGGGCCTTCATAATCAGCATAGGTTTCGGAGTTATGATCGTATAGTTCAGCTGCCTGGACGGAAGGAGCGTGTAGTCGCAGCCCGCCAGCAAGGCGTAGCGCTCAGGGCCCATCCAGCCTGAGCCAGAACAGGAACCCGAAAGAACGCCTGAAGGAAGCCTTCTAGATCCGTTAAAGGAACCCTTATAGCTCCCGTAGAAGGAACCCTTATAGATCCTTTAATGGAACCCTTTACAGTAAACTCCATAAAGTTGGAAACCGGAAATGGCCAAATAGTGCTGGGATGCCTTATACGTTACTCTTGAGGATTGACGCTACGAAGTTTCCAACTTTTGGGCTTCTACTGTATAGACCCTTTAAAGGAACCTGTACAGATCCCTTAAAGGAACTTTTGAAGGAACAGGAGGGACGCTTGGACACTTGCTTTGGCTTCCTCTTTCGGCTCCAAGGTGCAAGGTCTAAGATACTTAAAGGATCATGGGACTTAGTAACTAGGGTTACCATTAAGGAAACTATACTTATAACCCATATTAGGGGACGTATAACCCTACTTATAACTACCCATGATCCTCCAAGTATCTTCTCTCTCTGTTTTGTAAGCGGACACTGTCTTGTCTTGAGGGGTTGTTGGGTCAAGGATGGTTAAGGATGTAAGCTACTATTTGCTTAAGAACCACCAAAAAAATAAAAAATATATTCTTATGGGGGTAATATAGGGATTATTATTTTTATTTTTTGGTGGTTTCTTAAGCAAATAGTAGTAAGGTTCGTGGGGTTGGGAGTTTGTGGGCTTTATAGGGTTGAGAGTTTATGGATTAGGGCTTGGATGGAGGATGAAATCAATCTCTGGAGGAGTCCCTCGTGCGCCTCCATAGAAGAACTTGGTGGGGTACTTCTTCTCGACGGCCTTTGTCCTCACATTCAAGGCAGCTGCCAAAACACGCTTCACCCCCCAAAAGCGTAAACATTGGAGCCTGCAAAAGTCACCAATATAATCTGTTAGGATTACCGTATGATGTACACCAACACCCTACTCTAATTGTGAAGGCCCCTTTAAGAAAGCTAAAGCTTTGTTGCCCTTCCCCCCAAAAAAACTGCTAAGTAATTATTCAGGCCCCGATTATAGTATATCCTGAACATGAGCACACTCAAACCCTGAACACCCTGAAAGCAAAGCCCAGCAGCTTCGGCGTCCTGCAATCCAAGCCCGCCCCAACCCCAAAGCCCTAACAAACCTGCATACTTTAGAAGCTGCCCCCACCCTGTAATAGTGACCATAAGGATTATATAGGGTTATGTGGCACGGACCTTTAGGTATAATGTGTGGGTTCTGTTGGGTCAACTTTAATTGCTTCCCACTCTGGAGGCTGTTTTGCAGGCACCGGCCATCAAACAGCCGTGAGTTTAACTAGCGTAACTAGCGGTTGAACCAACAATCGGTCGCAACACAGTGAGATGCTATGTTGCCTTTGTCACGCTGTGACAGATCCAGACCGCGAATGCTGTGGGGAATGGTAAGCGGACCTCCGATGATACAGTTCTCAAGGGCGTAAGGCAACGAAGAGATTTTGATATGTGGTTACAGACCGTGCCTAGACCTCTGGAGCGGTTCGTCGAGTAGCACATGACAACAGAAGCTGTCACACCTTCGTCATATATCTCTGACGATCGCGCAACCTTTTTCATCTGCTTTCATATCGGCGGCGCGGTCCGCGATTCGGAGTTCATTCGTCTCCTCTCCTTTTCAACACATGGAAGAGAGCGTTCGATCAAAAAGAAGGGACGGAGCTCTTCCAAACTTCAAACCTTGACAAGAAAAGCCTGGTCCTCCCTTGCGGCCTTCAAAGGGCAAATAGCAGCCTTCTACCTCATCCTCTGAAACAAGCAGAAAACTCAATCCAAGCTACTCTCGGTAAGAGAAGACAGCTTCTTTCCAGAAGAGCTCTTCATCTTTTGGCAAGTCTTCATCCTAATCCTACGAAGATTGAAGAGAGCTCGCCCCTGAAAACATGGACAGAGCTCCCCCGGTATTCAAAAGCAATGCATAAGTTCTGTACTTCATCCTCGACAAGATTAGAGCTTCCTTCAACTTAACGAGACAGACGAGGGCCCCATCTCAAATTAGCACACAACCCCATCCAACTTCGCGAGAGAGAAGAGTGCTCATCCTCGACAAGAAGAGACTGAGAGCTTCCTCCAATCTGATGAGACAGAAGAGAGCTCCATTTACAAAATGACAACCATGTCCCTACAAGATATCGAGGAAAAGGAGAGCTCCGTTTGTTTACCCCTCAGTCGGCAAGAAGAGACAACGCTTCTCTACAGGTAAGAAAAGGAGATCATGGCTATCCCTTCTACCTTTTCAATATATGGAAATGAACAGAAGAGATAGCGGAGCTCCTACCCAACCTTCATAGAGAGAAATCCTGCCCTTCTCTCAACGTTGAAAACTCCCCCACCTCATGCCACCAACAAGAAAAGAGCTCCTCCCCAAGATTTTCGTGGTAAGAGAAGAGAGCTTCCTTCTCGAAGAGAAGTCCATTACCTGTTGGGAGGCCGCTTCTCAGTCTTGCGAAGACTGGAGGGACGTCACTCCTAGCCGTAGCCAGAGAGGACAGAGACGACCCCCCCCCCCAACAGTGTGTGAGTTCATCGAAAACAGGAAGAAAGCTCGCTCCAATTTCACAAGAAAGAAAGTTGGCTGCTCCAAAAACCTCTTGGTAAAGGATGAGATCCCGTGGCAGGTCCTCCACCCCAACAATTGATAAGACAAGCCCCTGTAACTTCTCAGAAAAACACGCGCTCTGTTTACCTCTCTGTCGACAACAAGAAGACTCCTTTCTCTCTTAGTCAGCGGCGAGAGCTCCTGACCATCTCCTCTCCACTCCTCTTCAATACATTGAAGCGAGCGTTCGATCAAAAAGAAGGGACGGAGCTCTTCCAAACTTCAAACCTTGACAAGCGAAGTCTGGTCCTCCCCTGCGGCTTTCAAAAGGCAAAGAGAAGCCCTCGACCTCATCCTCGGAAACTAGCAGAGAACTCGATCCAAGTTACTCTTGGTAAGGAAAGACAGCTTCTTTCTAGAAGAGAGCTCCTTTGCCTCTCGGTTAGAGGAAGAGATACACTGGCAAGAGAGGACAGAGCTCCAGCAGCTTCCAAAAAGAAAAGCCCTCTCTACCTCGTCCTCGACAAGAAGAGACTGAGAGCTTCCTCCAATCTAATGAGACAGAAGCAAGCTCCATCTCAAAAAAAACAAAGAAGCCCCTCCAAGATATCGAGAAAGAAGAGAGCTCCGTTTACCCCTTAGTCGGCAAGAAGAGACCTCCTTCTTTCTAGGCAAAAGGAGATGCTGACTATCCCCTCTACCCTTTCAAAAGACGAAGAGAGCATACGCTCAAAGAAAGGGTGGAGCCCTTCAAACAAAGAGGTCTGGCCCTCTTGAAAAGAAACAGACCTCGTCCACCTCATGCTCTAAAAGAAAAGAAGAGAGCTCCCCCCGACATTTTCGTTGTAAGAGAAGCGAGCTTCTTTCTAGAGAGCTCCATTGACTCTTGGTAAGTCGCTTCTCAACTTTGAGAAGAGTGAAGAGACCTCACCCCCAGCCAGAGAGGACAGAGACGCCCCTACCCTCAACAATGAAGCAATACCTTATCATCCAAAACCAAAAGAAAGCTCCCTCCAATTTCATAAAGAAGAAGAAGGCTGCTCCTTTACCACTCGGTAAAGGAGGAGATCCCGTGGCAGGTCCCCTACCCCCAACGACCCAGAAGACAGGCCCCTCTAGCTTCTCGAGAAAAATTACATAAGCCCTTCCAACTTCGCGAAAGAGGAGATCGCTCCACTTATCCCTCAGTCGGAGCTCCTGACTATCCCTTCTTCCTCTTCAGAAGTTGGACTGGAGCTTACCAGAGCTCCGCCAACTTCCAAAGACAAAAGCAAAAGAAGAAGAGACTGAGAGCTTCCTCCAACCTGATGAGACAGAAGAGAGCTCCATCTACAAAATGAAAACCATGTACCTACAAGTTATCGAGAAAAAGGAGAGCTCCGTTTACCCCTCAGTCGGCAAGAAGAGACCAAGCTTCTCTACAGGTAAAAAACGAGATCCTGACTATCCCTTCTACCTTTTCAAAATTATGGAAGTGAACCTAAGAGATGGTGGAGCTCCCACCCAGCCTCTTTTCCTGCTTTCAACCTTGAAAACTCCCCCACCTCATGCCGCCAACAAGAAGAGAGCTCCCCAAGAGTTCCGTGGTAAGAGAAGAGGGCTTCTTTCTAGAAGAGATGTCCATTATCTATTGGTAAGCCGCTTCTCAAGACTGGACTTCACTCCTAGCCACAGAGGACAGAGACGACCCCCCCCAACAGTGTGTGAGTTCTCTACCTAATCATCGAAAACAGGAAGAAAGCTCGCTCCAATTTCACAAGAAAGAAGAGGGCTGCTCCAAAAACCTCTTGGTAAAGGAAGAGATCCCGTTGCAGGTCCTCCACCCCAACAATTGAAAAGACAAGCCCCTCTAACTTCTCAGAAAAACACGCGCTCTGTTTACCTCTCTGTCGACAACAAGAAGACTCCTTTCTCTCTTAGTCAGCGGCGAGAGCTCCTGACCATCTCCTCTCCACTCCTCTTCAATACATTGAAGCGAGCGTTCGATCAAAAAGAAGGGACGGAGCTCTTCCAAACTTCAAACCTTGACAAGCGAAGTCTGGTCCTCCCCTGCGGCCTTCAAAAGGCAAAGAGAAGCCCTCGACCTCATCCTCGGAAACTAGCAGAGAACTCAATCCAAGTTACTGTTGGTAAGAGAAGACAGCTTCTTTCTAGCAGAGAGCTCCTTTGCCTCTCAGTAGAGAAAGAGATACACTGGCACGAGAGGACAGAGCTCCAGCAGCTTCCAAAAAGAAAAGCCCTCTCTACCTCGTCCTCGACAAGAAGAGACTGAGAGCTTCCTCCAGTCTAATGAGACAGAAGCAAGCTCCATCTCAATAAAAAACAAAGAAGCCCCTCCAAGATATCGAGAAAGAAGAGAGCTCCGTTTACCCCTTAGTCGGCAAGAAGAGACCTCCTTCTTTCTAGGCAAAAGGAGATGCTGACTATCCCCTCTACCCCTTCAAAAGACGAAGAGAGCATACGCTCAAAGAAAGGATGGAGCCCTTCAAACAAAGAGGTTTGGCCCTCTTGAAAAGAACCAGAAGTCGTCCACCTCATGCTCTAAAAGAAAAAGAAGAGAGCTCCCCCTGACATTTTCGTTGTAAGAGAAGAGAGCTTCTTTCTAGAGAGCTCCATTTACTCTTGGTAAATCGCTTCTCAACTTGAGAAGAGTGAAGACACCTCACTCCTAGCCAGGGAGGACAGAGACGCCCCCCCCACCCTCGACAATGTATGAGTTCTCTACTCTCTACCTAACCATCGAGAACCAAAGGAAAGCTCCTTCCAATTTCATAAAGAAGAAAAGGGCTGATCCTTTTCCACTCGGTCAAGGAGGCCGTCACCCGCCGGGATTCATTGAAAAAATAAAGACCCTGGCCAGGCCCGGCCGTCGCCCAGCAGGAATTTTTAAACTTTTTGAAAAAATAAAGACAAATTTCTCAATAATTTCAATTTTTCAAAAATTTCCTTCAAAAGGAAAAATTTTTGAAAAAATTGAAATTTTTGAAAAAATAAAGACCCTGGCCAGGCCCGGCCGTCGCCCACCAGGAATCTTTAAAATTTTTGAAAAAATTGAAATTTTTGAAATTTTTGAAAAAATAAAGACAAATTTCTCAATAATTTCAATTTTTTCAAAAATTTCCTTCAAAAGGAAAAATTTTTGAAAAAAATTGAAATTTTTGAAAAAATAAAGACCCTGGCCAGGCCCGGCCGTCGCCCACCAGGAATCTTTAAAATTTTTGAAAAAATTGAAATTTTTGAAATTTTTGAAAAAATAAAGACAAATTTCTCAATAATTTCAATTTTTTCAAAAATTTCCTTCAAAAGGAAAAATTATTAAAAAAATTGAAATTTTTGAAAAAATAAAGACCCTGGCCAGGCCCGGCCGTCGCCCACCAGGAATCTTTAAAATTTTTGAAAAAATTGAAATTTTTGAAATTTTTGAAAAAATAAAGACAAATTTCTCAATAATTTCAATTTTTTCAAAAATTTCCTTCAAAAGGAAAAATTTTTGAAAAATTGAAATTTTGAAAAAATAAAGACCCTGGCCAGGCCCGGCCGTCGCCCACCAGAATCTTTAAAATTTTTGAAAAAATTGAAATTTTTGAAATTTTTGAAAAAATAAAGACAAATTCAATAATTTCAATTTTTTCAAAAATTTCCTTCAAAAGGAAAAATTTTTGAAAAAATTGAAATTATTGAAAAAATAAAGACCCTGGCCAGGCCCGGCCGTCGCCCACCAAGAATCTTTAAAATTTTTGAAAAAATTGAAATTTTTGAAATTTTTGAAAAAATAAAGACAAATTTCTCTGGTGGGCGACGGCCGGGCCTGGCCAGGGTCTTTATTTTTTCAAAATTTCAATTTTTTCAATAATTTTTCCTTTTGAAGGAAATTTTTGAAAAAATTGAAATTATTGAGAAATTTGTCTTTATTTTTTCAAAAATTTCAAAAATTTCAATTTTTTCAAAAATTTTAAAGATTCCTGGTGGGCGACGGCCGGGCCTGGCCAGGGTCTTTATTTTTTCAAAAATTTCAATTTTTTCAAAAATTTTTCCTTTTGAAGGAAATTTTTGAAAAAATTGAAATTATTGAGAAATTTGTCTTTATTTTTTCAAAAATTTCAAAAATTTCAATTTTTTCAAAAATTTTAAAGATTCCTGGTGGGCGACGGCCGGGCCTGGCCAGGGTCTTTATTTTTTCAAAAATTTCAATTTTTTCAAAAATTTTTCCTTTTGAAGGAAATTTTTGAAAAAATTGAAATTATTGAGGAATTTGTCTTTATTTTTTCAAAAATTTCAAAAATTTCAATTTTTTCAAAAATTTTAAAGATTCCTGGTGGGCGACGGCCGGGCCTGGCCAGGGTCTTTATTTTTTCAAAAATTTCAATTTTTTCAAAAATTTTTCCTTTTGAAGGAAATTTTTGAAAAAAATTGAAATTATTGAGAAATTTGTCTTTATTTTTTCAAAATTTCAAAAATTTCAATTTTTTCAGAAATTTTAAAGATTCCTGGTGGGCGACGGCCGGGCCTGGCCAGGGTCTTTATTTTTTCAAAAATTTCAATTTTTTCAATAATTTTTCCTTTTGAAGGAAATTTCTGAAAAAAATTGAATTTTTTGAAACTGGTTTCTGTATTCTCGTATCCCCTATGCGTCTTTCGAAACAACAGAGACCTGCAAATCATACATAGAGGTCCAATACACATAAAATTGATGCCGTCGCTTCCGCGAGGGAGGGAAGGAAATACCGTGCATGAGACAAAAAAACGCTGTGAAATCTATATCGATTTATCATGCTGATATTACGTTGCAGTCAAGAGTCGTAATAAGGAAAATATCGGAAGTAGAAAAACGATCGTAACGAATAACCGGATTTCGGCGCATAATTGAAGAATATTGATAAATTGGTTATATATATAAAGATAATATAGTCATATATATATATAGATATAAAAGATATTTGCATGATTATATATATATATATACATATCTCTTCTATATTCATATATTTATCTTTATACTATTATCTTTTTGGATCTCGTATGATTACTCCGAAGAACGTACGATAGGTGCTATAGAAAATAGTAGCATACAAATAATATAAAATGAGTATTACATAGGGGAGATATAATTGAGGTTAGTTGATTTTCGATGGAGGTTCGTGCGTCTTTAAGAAGGATAGTGAGGTGCTTAATATATGCGGGAGTCAGAATATATTATAAGAAAAATTCTTTATTTCTAATAATATATAGGGTATAATGAATCTGATTTATTTAAATTGAGAAGAAAGATTCGTAGAATTATATCTATAATTTTATGATTCGGAATATTTTAAGGAACTCGGATTATTTTTATATTACGTAATTTTCGGTAAAAATTATACTGGTTTAATTGATCAAGAATATTCAATGATTTCGTCGAATTATTATTGATAAGATTAGTAATATTGGGTATGAAATTAAATCTCGATACTGGAGATAATAATACTACTAATATATTCGAGGTTATTATGTTTCTTTATATTATTATGGAGGTTGAAATTTTGGTATTTATTCGAAGATTCGAAAATATGATTATTATTTGATTTCAGCGATAGTAATTTATATTATAGAAGTGATTATTATAGCAAAATCATATTATACTATAACTTCAGCGAGATGTTGATAGTAGAAATTCTATTTCCCCGATCTCGTAGGATATTTTTTGATTCTAATTTATTCAATTCAGGAACGTTGTTGAGCTGCGCATGCCCACTAAGACAGTGGCAATCCATCAAGTCCCTACTAAACATAGGGCATGATGTGAATTCACAGGAGTATACAACTATTACCCTGCTTCGTCTGACGAGCCATGCAGGAGGCAAAAATATTGAATAAATTGAGATATTTTTATATATCTGTGAAGAAGACTAGATATTAGGAAATAGATATATTCTAAAATTTTATCTATTCTTGATTATGTCTATTAAAAAGAGATATATATATATCGACTTATATATTTTCTATCATTTATCTATAAAAAAAAATTGGTTTTATAGGTCGAAAGAGTCGCTCTAACGAAGTAACGACGATCTATTTTTCTCTTCAAGACCTGATCAAAGCAAAATCAGCTAGCTTAATATATAGATGAATAGAATTTGAATCAACTAGTTACTATAATCTATATAGGAAAGCACTGATAATTGATCCCTAGGCTTTCAATTGATAGAATCTTCATGGCTGCCAGATATCCTGATCTCTTTTGACGATCTGTGAAGATTTTATATCGATAGGCGATTAATTTAGCTCCTGCAAATTGGTCTATATCTATTATATTATATTATATACGAAATTCGGGCGCTCTGAAGTCCGCGCGTCGTATATCTTATAGAGTGTCTGAGATTTTCAACGAAGATATATCTTTTGATCTAGTTTGGAAAGATTCGGTTTTGATTTATATCAAATAATTCAATAGTTATGAATGAATTATAGCTGAATATAGAAATTCTTAACTATATGGTCAGATATCTGGCCCGTCTCATGACATGATCCTTCTGAGGGGGGTTGGGGACTGGAATAACGACGATAGCATAAGGGTGGGGGACGGCTAGTAACATATATTCTTGCTCTTTTTAATTTCAAAATTATTTTAGCTTTATGGTATTGGTTTAAGCGGGGATATATGATCTTGATATAGATATAAGCTGAGTATGTGCACCGAAGCCACTAAAAAGAAGACGGGATATATTGAAAGATAGAAGCAGATGCCATTGGATCGTAGCTCAAGATTGAAAACGTCCGTTGAAATGAGGATATTATATCCATTGGAAAGCGGTCTAGATTTTTCCATATTTAGGGGCTCAATTTCTAGCTTGAATACGTAGGATCCCGAGCCCTTTCGAATTTCGGAATTAATCTTGATTGATTTTTATGATTTGATTTCTCATTTGAGAATTGCCTCTAATACTTCATCAATATTCTAAGAAATATATATCGCCATGATCTCTCCCACGATACTTCCTGGCAGTGAAAGTCAATAGGATATGACTATTCAAATTATATAGATGCTCCGCAACAAGGAGTTTGTATGGCGACGATGGAAGGAGATGCTATAGATCTTGATTATGAGGCGAGAATTCAGGAATCCCCCCAATTGCCCAATGGGGCGATAATAATCTCGCCGATATCTACCAAAGGCTATAGAGGAGATAGAATCTCTCCCGTATTCTCCAGGCATGTTTAATCCTCAGGGTCCTCTTTCGATTTTTTCGTCAGAAATTTGGCCAGCCCAATCGTATGGGTAGGAGCCTGCCCGTACGGACGGCTTCCCGGCAGCGTCTTGGTTCTTGAAGGCATATATGGTAATAAAAATATTTATGATAATGATTCGACAGCAGATTATCCAGGATCCAGGAGCTCAAGGAGGAGACTTTATGCTTTATGAATAACAACAGGTGCAGAGGACCGCCTCCCCTACAGCTTCTAGGAATGCCTATGATATGACAGTGATCCGACCTGAGATCAACTCATCGTTATTTCATCAATCAGCTACAAGGCGGATGGAGGAGTGGGCGCAGATCACGCCACTACTGCACCTTCGGCGAATAATGATACGTCGTCAGATTCTATTCCGAGAGAGGTCGTGGAGGAGGAAGTATGGAAGTAGGGATAACAAGTTATATATGAATATGAATAGCAGCATGGAATGCAGGAGCTGAAAGAAGAGAAGTAGAGGTTGCGGGATAGGCTTGGTCGTGTTGGCGAGATTTCAGACCAGTCTATTCTAGAAGTTCGTGATCGAGCTCAGAGCACCTTGATCTCGGAAGATTTCAAGAGATAGTCGGATCTATTCAGCAGAGCAATCTGATCTATCGATTCGGGATCGGGTTCAGCTCCTTGACCTTGCGATATCAGGATATGGTCGGACTTATATAATAGAGCAGCCAGTTGTACCAGCTCGCGATCGGACTCAGCAACCTGATCCAGGAATATCAAGGAGGGATCGATTTTCTTTGCATATTCAGAGCAATAGCCTCCTCATAACGAAGACGGAATCCAGCACCTTGCTAATGGACAATCAGGAGAGGATCAGCCTTATTTCGTCCCCATTGAACCGCATATTCTTCAGGATGAGCTTCGGGCTCAGCGAGCGGAAGGGGAACGTCATAATCGTGGAGAATGGGCGTCAGAGAGTGCAAATCCAAAGCTGTGGTCAAGGAAGTCCAGGACGCGCCGGTAAGATTGGGGCCGGTCTTCGGGATCGTTTACTACGGAGGGGAGTCAGTGAATTGCTATATGGTTTGAGCGATAGAGACCTAAAAGGTGGGAGGCCAACGGAATTTCCCTGCCGAGGGACGTCAGTCGAGCCTGGGGCTATCTTCGGGGACTATGATTACGTTCACGGATTTCCTCCAGGTCTTGATAGAGGTGGTCGCGAGGCAGCAGAGGACCCTCGAGCTGGCCGCCCAGACGTTGCAACGGATTTGGGGACGGCTCCTGCACCCGCAGCGGCTATGGAAGACCAGACGACTACGGCAATTCCAAGCCTCCTGGATATATTCATCACTGGCATGTCCCAGCTTCAACAAATATTGCTGAAGCAGCAAGGGAGAGAAATCATGGACCTCGTCTTCCAGCTATTCGCCTCCAAGATGGCGAAGACGGGACTCGGAGAGTTGCGAAGGAACAGCGCACTGCAACTGAGTTGCTTCTTCACTAATAGTGGTTTTGCTTAGTATGGCTACAGTGCTCGTGAGCGGCGTGGCCCATACCAGAATAGCATTCTTGATATTGCTTGTGATTGTTGTTGCGAATGCCAATATTAGCATTGTCCTCCGAAGATGCTCGCAGATATGATTCAATCTCGGAAGCACTTCAGAAGAAGAAATTTTGGACAAGCAGGACCTAGGCTCATAGACCTATCTTAGAAAATGTGAAATGCACTGTAAGTACGGCGCGCCGGGTCGGAAGTAGGGACCTCTTGGGCGCTTTCCGGCGCGGCTAATTTTTTCAGTTGCAGTGGGTTAACTACAGGTTGCAACTTGCAGCGCTGCCTTTGAGCGGCGGCGGAGGTGGTGGTACTAGAGCAGCCGACAGAAATCACAATGACGCGGCTGGTGAGCTCGCTAGCCAAGTGCGCATGTTGCAGCAGCAGGTTAGCGACTCTAATCATCCCAGGGGCTCTCCCCCTGTGCTACCTAAAATAAAGAAGAAGAAAAGGAAGTCAAAATCTTGCTTGCTGCAGGAGCTGCTTTATACCTTCCGCATCATGCAAGGCTCTGATGAGAAGCAGACGGAAAAGCAAATTAGAGATTTCCTCAAGCAACTTCTTGAAAAGCACGCTTCCGCTACGGACCGAGGGACCCACGAGGCCAGGAGCTACGTGCTCCATAGCAGGCTCCCAAACCTCCTCCTGAGGGTCCGAGCAAGTGGAGCGACCCTTTTAAGTCCCCTAAGACCCTAAGCTACGCTCGCCCGACCCAACTAAGGCCAAGCCCGAAGGGTTACGGTTGTGCGGGTCTACTTGGATTACGCCTGTCGTTGTAGCTAAGCAGATGAAGAAGCACGCTGTAGGCTGTGACTCGGTAGTTGCGTTTCAGGACGAGAAAGAAAAGTTGCCGCGCAGCAGTGCTGAAGGCACGCGGGTGCTTTATGACTTTCCGTGCCGCTGATGCCAAGGATAATGTCTTGAAATACGGCAAAAGCGGCCCGTACTCTATTCAGACCCGCATTGACAAGTCTCACGCTGATGCGTCGTCCCTTAGAGGGTTACTGCAGCAGCTTAAAGACGACGAGAAGCCTCAGGCCAAGGAAGCGAGCCTCGCACCACTAATGCGAGTTTCCATCGCTCGTGATTTTGCTGATCAGCAAATGGTAGGAAAAATTCTGGACTAGCCACACTGTTTGTATGCAGTTGCCTTATCTAGCCTCAAGCACCTTGTTCTGCAGACAAGAACTGCGCTCTCTTATAAAAAGAGACCACGTGCCTCATGCTTGTCGAAGCTGAGCAGGCTGAGCAGTTCCTCAAGGCCATTCTGCCTAAAGGAGTTTTCTATAATTTGCACAAATCCGACAAAACTCCGGTAGGATTCGCTAGGAGAAAGAGGAGTTCTCATCTAATTACTGGTTGCGCGTGTGCCAGCAACAAATTTCTCAGAGTAGGCTTCTGTACCGCCGCTCGACCAACGCCCCTCTGGGCCTCCTGGTGCCCCCCAAGCACGTGCCTAAAAGTATCGTTCCTCGGGGGTATCTTTCAAATGCTCCATAGGAATAGGGAGAAGATGATATCAAGTCCTGGATCTCCGAGCGAGGCTTCATCGAAACCTCGCTGCTTCACCGACAAGGACGCAAAAAGTGGTATTTTAGAGAGTATGCTCCTGGGGGCACGTCCACTCTTCAGCAGGCTTTTGTTTTCAAGAGCGATATCTCTATCGATCTTGCCTCTAATATGAAGAATACCAAAGCTACAACAACTACTGCTGACAAGCAAACACGTAGTGTTTGGGGCACCCCTGAGCCCTCCAAGCCTAAGCTGGAAAAACTGCTCGCCACTGACGAAGCCGACGCTAGGCCAACTGCTGAGACCAAATCCCCCACTGATATGGAAGTTGAAATTGAGGGCAAGCAGCTTCACACGCCTCCTAAAGCCTCTTCATCTGGGGCTGCGGCAAAGAAGGCCAGGAAAGATGCTGACGCGACTCCTCCTTGGAACCACCACTTTGTGACTATTCCGAACGACGAAAAAGGAAATTGTGGCTTTATCTCTATTGCTCAGGCTCTGCAAGCAAAGTCAGGCGTCCAGCATAAGGCTGGTGATTTCGACCCGAAAGGCCGGCTGCAGGTAGCTTCGAGTCTTGGCCTCTGCTGAGATGAAGAGAAAGAAGCTCATATATGCCCTTGACGAAGGAAGCAAGCTTGCAGAAGCCCCTTTGCATGCTGGCACGTATACTGAAGCCCGCTCTCTTCAGGCTCTCTGTAACACTTCGTATCTTGATCTTAGGATTTGGAGGCGCGACAATAAGCTCAAGCAATGGGATTTCTGCAAGCTTGCCCCCAATAAGTCACTCCCGGATAAGACTCCCACTGTCATCTACCTTAAGCTAGAAGCCAGTCACTACGAATGGCTAAAGCCCAACGGTGAGATCCCAAATAATATTGTTGACAAGTGGCTCAGGACTGCCAGATCTAAGCCCCCTGCTCTGAACGGAGGAGGAAAGTCTCAGCACGACAAAGAAGCCCTGGCAGTCCTGGGCTTAGAGCAAAGCGACGCTGGTAGTGCTTCCAACAGAAATGCGCTGTCGAATTTAGGCCTCAAGTCCGTTATAAGAGTGAAGTCAAGACTGCTGCGGCCTCTTCCAGGCCCAAAAATACCGCAGGCAGGTCCCCGAGATCTATCCTTGACCTGAAGACTAGTGCGGCCTCGACTGTCGGCTCTGGCATATCGACGATATATCCGACACCATGAAGGATTATTCTCAGGATGACCACCTCAAAAGTCCTTACGGATGGTCACCCCCTGCGGGCCGTCCCAACTTCCAGCGAAAGGAAGCACAGAAGCATTGGAGGAGGTGCCAAAGTTGTGATGCGTCGCTGCGGCCTCCTGACAAAGCTGCCCATAATGAAAAGAAGTGGATTCAGAGCGCTGCCACAGTGGCTCGTGACAAAAACGACCTTTCGTACAACGAGTGGAAGCGTGAGGAGTCTAAGAGGACCCCGAATTTAAGACTAGCTTCTGCTCCCCCCAACTTGTCTATGCAATTCTTCAGTGCCAAGGAAGGACGCAGATTTCCTTGCACTAAGTGTGGCACCGTCCGCAACTACAACCAACTTCGGAGGTTTCCGTGCAAAAAGAGGCCCAAGCGAGTGTTCATTCGGCAGTTCCAGGAGTTCCAGGTCGCCATACATGGCTCTTTCCTTGATCCAAGCCAGAAGTATTCTGATCGAAATGCTGGATTCAAAGAACGTTTGTGGGCCCGGCTTCGCGCCAAACGTGCCGCTGCTAAGGAGCAGCGACCAAAGCACTAGACTAAGAATCCCTCTAAGCCCTTTCGGCCGTCTAAGATCACTCCCCGCCCTAAATCTTCCGGTAAGCTTGAGCGAGACTCCCAAAGCAGAGCGAAGCGCGCCAGAACCTCCTGACCAGGAGGGTGGCTGTCTGGTGGTGCTGTGATGCAAGCTGACACGCTGCAGATCCTCTCTATTAACTGTATTGTGCTCGCTAGGGCCGTCTCTGCGCAATTTTGTCTCACGCTTGCTCCGAGCATGCCGCCTGCATCCTATTGCAAGAAATTCGTCATCATGCCACTATTGGTCCCTGGACCTCTGGCGTGGTCGCCAAATAGGGGCGGTGCATCTACTTCTCGGAGCCCCCTTCTCTTGATGGCATGAAGCGGCGCTGGCATGATGGCACTGCTGTGCTTTGGCGCCGTAACTCCGATTTGGGCAAAGCTGGCCCTATCGCCGTCGAAGGGAGCCATAACATGCGTCATCGGCTCGCTGCTATGCCCTTTAAGAACTTCACAATCACTTCGATCTACGGGCCCACGCATGGTGCCATTACCGCTTGGATTGCTGGCCTTTAAGCTTTCTACACTAGACTTGGCAAATCTACTTCTTTCTCGTTATGGATTTTAACTAACAGCCTTGTTATGAGCCCTTTTGCACCTAACTCGTGGACTGCTAATGGTCCTAAACCTACCACGCAGGCGGACTCTACTCCTTCTCGAGCTTTGGCTACCAACGCCATCGCCCATATTCGTGCGGTGCCCCTTCCTGGCATTCCTCACCATTTCGCTGTTACGTACAGCGCCAATATCCCTTGTTTGAATGCGGGCACTTTCCAAGTCATTCGGTTGAAGCGCTACGCCTCTTATCGATGGATATCTAAAGCTCTAATGATGAGCAACTTGATAAGATCTTGCAATTGACCAGCTCTCTTCACCCTAAACTCCACCCTGGTGCTCCGTTGACTGACAAGTGGCGCCGTTGGCATGCTCGTGCCGAAGGGGCCTTTCTTGCCGTTGTTGAAATGGGATTGGCGACTCAAGACAATCGTGGCGCGAGGCCCAAGGGGTCCTTTCCCGACGTGAGGCCTTGTGCTCCCTACCAGCTTCATCGCGGCCCTCAAACTGTACTCCACAGACGACTGCTTCGTGTTCACCATGTTTTTTCGGAGCTTATTTGGCAAAGCTACAATATTCACGCCCCCCTATCGCCTCACTTGTTAGGTCGTCTGGACCAGGTGCTTTTCAGCGTTTGTGGCTTGCATCCTCCGGACTCTTGCACCGTCGAGGACGCCCTATCGTAGCTTAACCCTGTCATTCGCAAAGAGGATGACAAGCTTCAAGCAGTGGCGCTGCCACTTTACTGCCTTGAAGCCTCCTCAGCTCCGTGCGGCCTTTTAAGCTTCGGATATAAGAGCGGATTGGGCTCAGATTAGTTGGCCCATGAGGCCGCGTTATTGCAGTGATATTTTACTCCTCTTGCTGACGAACTTTTTGAGCTTTGGAACGAAACTCTCAGTGTGTTCAGTTCTGAGAAAGACCTACCGGAGGATCTTGCCTTCTTATTTTGGAGTTGGAAGGTTGTGGGAATCCTAAAGCAGTGAGAGTTCGACAGTAGGCCCATCAGTGTTGGCTCCGTCCTTCTTCGCGCGTGGCACAGGACGCTCCTCAAGCAGTGTCCGGAGCCGCCTAAACGCCAATGGTGCGGCCGAAAGCTCTGCTCGGTAGCACATGCCACTGCAGACTTCTTTTCTGCCAACTTGGGTCACTTTGCAGAGTCCGATCTTAGCAGAGCTTTTAACCACCTTTGGCCTCCTCTCGCCGAGGAGGCACTCACGTAGATGGGTACGCCCCAGGTGATTGCTAAGGCATTACGACGAGCGTGGCAAGGCCCACGTTTTTGCTGCGTCGCCTGGAATTTGGCCGTGCCGCTCGTTCCTACGAGAGGAGTGCCATAGGGTTGCCCCTGTTCCCCCTTGAGTTTAGCTGCCACTCTTGGTCCTTGGTCTTTAGGGGTTGAGCAGGTGGCGCTTGGGCCTATATCCACGATCGTACAATCGGTGTTCTCAAACGAGGTATTCGTGCACTTTTACAAGCTGCTTTATAATATACCACTACTTTTGACCGAAAGGTTGATTTCGAGATAAATTGGGATAAGACACAAATCTTCCTTGAATGTTCCCGGGAGCCAACCACGATGGAACCCTTGGGTCTTAGGCATAACCCTGCCCAAGTCGAGGCACCTATTACTTCCCATGATCCTTGGAAGAGGAAAGAGGTCGTTGATCGCTGCAACGTCTGTCCAGGTACAATTCAAAGACGATCTAAACTGGCGACAATATTCGTGCGACCATTAGAAGACTGGGCGTCGCCTTTTATGGCTCCTGTGGCTAGTCAAAAGACCAAATCACTTTTTCGCGCCATTTCTCATGCATCAACCAACTGATGGTGCTATGGCAGGTTCTGGAGTCAGCAGGTTGACAACCAGCTTGCTTTCGGTATTGTGCAACGGCCCTGCCTTCCTTCCTTAATACTCCCAGTTCGCAACTCACCTCTGCCCTTAACAGGCATACGGAGATTTTGCTCTTGAAAATCACTAGCATTACTCCCCGGGCCTTGTGGGTTAAAACTAAGTGAAGCAGGGCTGCTTTAGGCATCCCTTTGCAGGACAACGAAAGTGATCTCGAGGAAAGTCTTGAAATCAATATTCAAAGTACTCGCCAGGACTCCAGCATCGGATATGCTTTGAGACTTCGCGCTCGCCGCATCTTGCTGCACCAGGTCAGCCGTAACAGACTTGACAGCGAAGGTATCGAGAACATTGATTTGCAGTGCGGAAGTGGGCTGTGCCCAGCTGACGCGACTACACTGTGCGTTTGGAAGAGCGGGACCGTTTGGACCCTTACACGTAGATACCATCGCCCCAAGGCCCCGCAGCCTGAGCGGACTATATGTCCGTGGTACCAACATCCTCAAGCAAGCGCTCGCCATTTCTTCGTTGAGGAGCATTTTAAGAGAAAATGCGTGCGGACTCACAGACTCAGCACAACATTCATGCTTCGTGGTGGGACACCCAGCTCCGTTGCACCACCAAGTCAGAATGGATCACTTACCAGCAGCACGCTTTACCAAGAGGAAGGGTATGGGCAGGGTGGTCGGACGGATCTTTTGCCAAAGTGGGTCGAGGGCGTTTACTTGGGTCCGGCGAGATCAGTTCCCGAGGGTCATCTAGTCCGAACGGATGAATGATATAGTACAATATAACGCCCTGTGACATAAAATAAAACAAAATAATGACGCACACCCCTTTGCAAATAGAATGCCTTTATGAGGAGCTTTGCAAAGCTCTAAAACAACTTTGTGTTTGATGCAAGTCTTGTTCATGGTGCGATGTTCTTGAAAATAAGCCTGCACGGCTTAAAAAGAAAGCCGGGGGGGCTAGGGGAGGGCCAGCCACTTGCAAGACACCTTGCCCCAGACCTATATGGAACATTTGGCCAAACCCGAGCCCAAATATCAACCTAAAAATCCCGAAACCCATATTCCCAAAACCCCGTTATGCCCATAAGCCAAATATCAACCCGTCAAACCCCAAGCCCAAATCCCCGTAAAACCATATTCCCGAAATCCCAAGCCTAAACCCAAAAAAACACCTTCCCGCATAAATCCCCGTTATTCTTCAACCCAAAACCCAAGCCGTAAAACCAAACCCCAATCCCTTTAATACGATTAACCATAAGCCCAAAACCCAAGAATAACAATAAGCCTAAGTGGGGCAAGGTGTCTCTAATGAAATTTAATATTATATTGTAAAAATAGTAAACTACATTTTACGAATGCATGATAGCATAAAGTTTAGCATAAACTGGTTCTAAACTGGGTTGTGTCTGTGTTGTCTTTAACTTGTTGATATCCCATAGGGGTTTATCCTTTTTTATTTATATGTTTTTGTGTTCGAAGGTGTATGTTTAACACGTGTCGTGTTACTTCGCAATCGCATATGGGACAATGTATTCGGACTTGTCTGTATGTTCTTTTGTCTAAAATACACACTCTACAAACCGCCCTACCTTCGTCAAATTCCGTAATTTCTTTTGTCTTTTACATCTTGGGCATCTTTTCTTTTCAATATTTTCCGTATTCATCTCTACATACCAAAGCCCCTATTCCTTTAAGACGTTTTGGGTAATGATAAATACACGTTTAAAGGTATGCTATGTTATACCGTTGATCATGGGAAGTTTAATATCCACCCGACAAACAACAACACAACCTTTAATAAATCCTTCAGCCAAAATAAAAAATCCTAAACCTATACATGTTCATCCTAAATTCTCGTTAGGTGAATGTATACTTACAGTTAATAACGCCGAAGCGTATAGAGACGTTGAATGTAAAGTCATATTTAAATGTGTTGTAAACGATGAAGTTTATAAAGATATACGCGGTAAGGTAGCAAAAGATATATTACAGGGAATTTATGGCCGAACCGACTGGTATTTAAGGACATATATACCCATCGAAAATGAAGATAATAAGTGGTTTGTATTTAAAACCGCTCTCGACAATCTTGAAGAAACAATAGCCATTTATAAATTAAACAACTTTTCATATCATATTTACCCTTGATGAGTTTTAATATTACCAAATAATATTAAATCACATCTCATTCTTCGCTTTTAGCGGGTGCTTTAAACTGATATTTCTCTTGTTCTTTGTTAAATACAATATCATAATATTTTACTGTCTCTTCTTTTCGAACTTTGATTTCTTGTTTGTTCAGTCTTTCCATGTAAGTTTTCCTTTTCTTGCTCCAATCGCTTTTCTCGCCTTTATCAACTGGTGTTGTTGTTGTGCTCTTTTCATAAGTGATTGGTTTCTTATCTTTATCCTTAACTAACTGCTGAACGATTCCTAAAATTTCATTAATCTTCAAATGAGTCATATTATGGTTTTCGATAATAGTGCTATAAATCTCATCTGTGCTCACCTTACCCTCGGTCATATACGTTATTACGTATTCTACCCTTTAAATGCGTATAATCTCCTCAATATCGGCATCGCTCAAAGGTTCTTTTACGTGTTGAATACACCATCCTTTTTGTTTCAAATGTTCAATTGTCTTTTTCATTTGTGTTTCGTTCTCTGGTTTCCTTAAATCAATCTGTGCCCAAACGAATTTGAATGTTTCGGGTTCATACTTCAATAATCTTTGTTCCCATCCTAAATTCGGCCAAAAATCTAAATCAATCCCTGTAACATAATAATCGCATTTTCGGCTACTTTTACAATACTCATTTTGTTCTGGTAAATGTTTAGAAGTTTTCCCATATATATTACCCGTTAAATGTTTTTCTCGACATCTAACGCACGATTTTAATAGTAATAATAATAATAATAATAATAGCGGTTTATTATAACCAAATCAAACGAATTCGTGATATTATCTTGTGTAATATCAAATTATATAGACGTATCAAGATACTTCCCTTTCTCTCGTCCATCTACAAAATGCATTAGGTATTAGGGGAACTTGTTATTTGGGGCTGTTTCACTGTCCTGCACAAACGGGGAGTTTCTTCTCCTTCTTCCAAAAGCTGGCAATCGTGCCCTGTCAGTTTTAAAGAAATTCATTTCTTTAAAACTAATACCGAAACCTCTCACGTGTTTTCTTGTGTCATGTTTAAAGAATCTCGTTCCTTTAATCCGATTTAATCTTAATCTTATTTATGTTTTCGATGTCTTTTTTCAATAAAGTAATATCCGTTTCTAATTTCTCAATACGTTCTTCTAATTCTTCGGGTGTAATTCTTGTTTTGCCCGATCCTGTATCATATATTGCGACACTTCCTGTTTGTAAATCAGAATCTGGTTTAAAAATGTCGTCGGGTGATGTATGCCTACCACCGCCGAATTTGATGTTTCTCTTATCGACAACAGTATTTGTCATTATTTTGTTGTCTGCCTTGGAAATTGTTTCTTTGTGGTAAAACTGTCTTTTGCAACGACAAGGAATGCACGAAACACCCCTGGTATTTATTCTAAATCCATCTTGTTTATCACTCGTGTTAGTTGTGTCTGACATTTATATTACTGAAGTTTTTTCTTATTCTTAAGATAATAACAAACGGCTTTCAAGAACTCTAACAGACTACGACAACACATTCTATATCTTGGTATTTTTATTACTTCGTCTAATTTCTCTATCTCATCTATTGCATCTATATAACTTTTGTAATTATACATATATTAAATAACGATATAAATATCTACGTAATAATAATAATGTCGAGCATTCCAATAGTTAAACCTGTTAATGTCAAAGAGTACGAGTTCAAACAATCCAAATATGAAGTAGCTCCGAGACTGCTTTTTAGTCAAATAATAACTGGGCCTTCTGGAAGCGGTCAAGGTATATTATTACAGTCAATGATATTAGACATTTATAAGGACGTCTTCGCGAGAATATATGTCTGGTCGCCTTCAACTAGCATTGATGCTAATTGGCTTCCTGTTAAAAGATACATTCAAAACGACCTAAGGTGGATTTGGAAAAAGAAAAGGTTTTCTTTGATGAATATAACCCTTCGGAATTAGAAGAAATTATAAACAAACATCATAAAATTATAGAATACCAAAACAAGAACAACCATAATAAATTACATTCGGTATTAATTATTGTTGATGATTTTGCGGATTCAAAAGAATTCTCGAGAAAGTCGCCTTGATCAAACCAATTATACGTAAGGGGGCGAGATGATGCAATTCATATTATTACTTCTACACAAAAATTTAACGCATTGTCTCCAATCATTCGTGTCAATAGCCGTCAGTTGTTCTTCTTTAGATTAAGGGATTACAAAGAAATAGAAACAATGGTCGAAGAATTAAATGCCGTATTGATTAAAAAATCTTCTGTAGCAGACATTAAAAACTTACAAGAAGCAAAGAAACTATTGTTAGAAGTGTATAATTTAGCAACAGAAGAACCATATAGTTTTTTATTCATTAACTTAATGAAAGCAGATATTAATGATATGTTTTATACCATAAACATCAACACCTGTATCTGTTGCGTCTAATCTCGATAGATTGTTATTACTTCATCTAATTAAACCGTCTGTATCTGGGTTGTTTATTAATACTCGTTGTGACCCCGCTACGTCTTGATGTGTTATTTCTAAGTTTCCTAATAAGTGTATTTTCCCATCGTCTATTTGTAGTTCTGGTGTTGTTCCGATTGCTCCAAGCCTGAATATTAGACTTCTATCTGTATCGCCATTCCATATTAATAAATCATAATCGGTTCCGTTTAACACTTCGTGTATTGCTGGCGAATATTCAAATAATAACTGTCCCTTTAAGAAAAAGTCGCCATCGCATCTTAAATCGGCTTCCGCTGCAATATTACCAATGCTTTTAAAAGTTTGATTATTTGTAATTGCTCTGTTTAATGTAATTCCGCTTGTATCGTTTAATTGTAGTGCTATTGTTCCTGTTGATGGGTCAGTTGCTCTATTTGCTTGTAATGAAAAATAATTTCATTTGTTGATATGAAATTCAAACCATCGTTTGCATCTACTCTTCTGTATATTTTGCTGTTATTCCATATCAATATATCATTATTAAAAGTAGAAGCACCGTTAAATCTCGAAGTAGAACCAAAGTTAGCATTAACACCTGCTACATTTAAAGCATCGGTGACTGCATTGACACCAATCCCCATTTTATTACATCTTACTGCATTCCCATTATTCATAATTCAAAAACAATTGTTGTGTTGAATCGTTAGCATTATAACTATCAATACCAATACTTCTAAATCTTTATTTCCCACTATCATGTCCAACAGTCATAACATTAGAACTATCTTTCGTTGCTTTATAAAATGTTAGCCCGCCGACATTGTAAATATTTGCTGTTGTTTCATCAAAGTTTAAATTACCTGTTAAATTTGAATCTGTTGTTAACTTAATATTTCCTATTATATCTAAATCGCCTCCTGTTCTTACATTTTTAAAATTAGAAGTTCCACCGACATTTAAGAAATAATGTATATTCGGATTGGCACCGACGCCTACACGTGCTGTTGATGCTGTCCCTAATCTTACTTGACCTGCACCAAAACTTTGTATTTCCAGAAGTGCTTCCAAATTTTCATTTGAACCATTCCTACATGTTAATGTTCTGTTTCTGAATTCCCACATCGCTTGAAAATCTCGTATTCTTATATTATATGAAGTATTGCCACTGGGTCTTTATAAATCGGCGCCTATGGTGGGTAATATAACATTACCAAATTCAATATTTCCCGCCGGATTTAATCTCAAATTTGATATACTGTCGTCACTTGTAGCATTACAATTGATTTTATTCCTTTTCATGGTTATGTAATTTGTTTGATTTTTGAATACTGCTATGTCTCTGTCTGTTTCTGCTCCGAATTGATTACTAAACAAAACTCCTTCCAACGGTTCAATATTAACTGTCGAGTTCTTTAATGTTAGCCCTTGGTGTAAAATAGAAGGTCTCGATAAATCAATAACTGGGAAAATGAAATATTATCTGTAAATAATGATAAATCGGCGTTTAAACTTAGTTTATCGTCAATCTCTGTATCGGTATAACCACCACCACCCGCGCCTGCTATTAATGTATCGACCTCGCTCTTATTATAAAAATTGGTAGCCAATAATGTATTATTTTGATAATTAGTAGATAAATTTGAATCTATTTGTGCCGATGTATAATAACTAATAAGTGTTGTATCTATTTCCGTTTTGTTGTAAAAACTGCTACTTAACTGAGTGTTGGTTTGATATTTATTAGTTAAATTATTGTCGGTTGAACCTTTGATATTTTGTGATTGTGTGATATAAGTTGAATAAGTAATTGGAAAGCCTTTTCCTTCTAAAAGATGCTTGGTATATTCGTTGTTTAAATTATTATCAAGGGTGCATCCATCACATACAACACGACGGTTAGAAATTTCCCAATCAATATATGTATTCGTTGCTTTTCCTACATCACCTGCCACCGCTACTGTAAAACGATTTCTAGTATCGGCCGCGATACCTGTGTCGCTTTCATCGTAAATATTAGGGTCAATGATACAATCAATTGCATTCGTCACGAGTTCTAACTCAATAGTTAAATTATCTATATATTTTAGCGGGAGATACTTAAATTGTGAAAACAAACCACACAAGGGCTTAAATTCGACAGTCATTTCGTTATAAAACCCTAAACAGTTTGCACTGTTGACTTCATAAGTTAAAGACTTTCCGCCTTTATTTACTAATGTTACAGTTCGTCATCATATCTATAACCGAAATCTTCATTTGCTTAGTCTCGTCTTGCTCCTTGTGGCATTAATTTCGAAAGCATATGATGAACACGATTATAACTATCAAAATCTTCTACGACTACTACCTGCAATAGTTCGCATTCGTCTGAAAAAGGAATAGGGAGATGATAGAGGACGGATTTTTCTAAAGTTAGTCCCATCTTTATTATTTATTGTAAAAAATATTCTTACACTCTGAGGGTCTAACCAACTGGTATCTTCGCCGTTTAATGTAAATTTAATTACCCTTGCCCCTGATGATGGTTTATAGACGTTTGAGGTTATTGGGAAGAATGAGACACTTCGGCGGTCAGAAATATATGAGCTACCCTTATTCAAGTTTAAACTTAAGTTATCAATGAGAATATCTTCTGGTGCGAATGTTTCCATACTTATATATTTATGATTAGATAATTAATATTTTACTAATAAATCTAATCGAATAAATTAAACCTTAATTGTATTTTCGTTTTTATTGTCTTTCTTTGTTTTAATGGTCTCTTTCAGTTTCATCTCTCCGCCATCTTCTACGTTTCTTTCGTATTTCTTCAAAATTTTTTTGTTTAACATTGTTATCTTGTTTCGGCTTCTCTACCTTCTCGTATGATATTGATTTATAAGCAAACATTATTAATATTATTTAGATTATTTAATGCTTCTTGGTGTTTTTTACTTTGTAAATGTCTCTTTAAGTTAATCTTTGTTATGCAGTCTCCACATTCACAATTAACCGTAAGTCTGTTTCGCTGTTTAGCTTTTTCCTTGTTGTTTTCCCTCCATGCTTTATCTGCTTCCCTAATTTTATCACGGTTTTCTTCACGATATTTTGCCTTCCTCTCTAAGATAGTATTATGTATGGGTTCTCTATATTCCTTACCTTTTTCCTTTCTTATTTCTTTCGTATCATCCAACCATTCCTGATAGGTTCTTCCTTGTACTCTATGATTTAACGTCGCCATTTTCCTAATGTATTCGCCTTCTTTTGCCATTAATTGTTCCTTGTTTTCACAAGGGTATTTTTCAATTAATTCGATGTAAAAGTTTTCAATTCCGATATCATTCTTCTTTTGATACAGAATAGACTGTTTCCGACGTTCAGACTTCATGTCGCTTCTATGGCCAACCACTCTTTTGCTTAACGGTTGAGTTGTTGAACCAATATAGATATCATCATCGACAGTATTTCGTATACAGTAAATTTTACCATTTGTAATCCATGATTATTATTACTGAAATATACTGTTTTTGCTTTAAATATTAACCTAAAAAAAATAACTGCTGTAATGTCCTACATGTTTAAAACCTTCCATAAAATGATTTGCGAAAAGTTCAACAGTTCCTTTATCAATTGTAACCGCACCTCGGTCTAAAATATTAACAGGGTCATATTTTCCCCTTACTCTTACATTTTGTTCTGTCCTATCTGGCTTTTCAAAAGAAACCGTCGGGCTTGCATAAACTCTTGTTTTAAATCTGTTGTCATAATCGTTATTCAAATGTAAAGTAATCGCCCCAACTAAGCTATGTCCAATAATTTGCTCTATATTACCTTCTTCTTGAATCTTTCGTTTATCATCTTTAAATCTTTGTGTTTCATTAGTTCTATTGAGAGGGACTTTGGTAATGTCATCATATAAACCACCTAACCATCTTCCACCTCCACCTGTTCCCGCTATATATAAACTTGTTCCATGCTGATATAGTCCATCGGGACTTTCATAAGCAAGTCTTAGCCCGATAGCATCAGTAAGGTTATTTTCTCGTCCCGCTAATTCTTCCGTGACTTCGTCGATAATCTTTCCGTAACTTCGTCGATAATTCTATTTCTTGTATTAGGTGCTTCGTATAGTATATACCTTCATTTCTTCTTTTATGTTTGTGCATTATAAAATAGTTAATAAGTTAATTTTATCTTATTATTGTTATAATGTTTAAGTTTAAAAAGGTATATACTGATAGTAGTTATAAAGTCAATGGCACTTCATCCGAATTTACAATAGACTTACCCGAAACTGTCCAACTCGAAGATAATATGTTATGTCAGATACACGAGGTCAGTATTCCGCATTCGTGGTATTCAACAAACAACACAAATAATAATCTATATTTCAGACATCAAGTATTACCCCCAGATGTTCCGTCTGGCGCGGTTTATCGCAAAATACCGATACCCGAAGGCAATTATACCGCTTCCGAATTAACAACTGAATTAGAAACACAATTAAATAAGTATTTCGATACAGTCGATAGACCTAATACATATACAGTTAGGTATAACGCAACAACTAACACAATTAGAACTGCGATTAACTATTCTACTGTTATATTCGTTGTCTTAACAGATGGCGAAGTTGCACCGTTTGTCAGTTCGTTTTTAGACGATGTTGATGTTAATAATCTAAACTCAGTTAATCGTGTCGTGGGAAATTTAACTTAGGGAGCAACTTAAGCGGGGATACCCTACCAGCGTGGATACGCGTACCTAGGGGCTCGGGCCGGGTCTGATTTTGGCAGAGGTCATGTGTGAAGATTGCGGAGCTGTCTATTTTTCAACATCCGTCGCGAAATTAACATCGAAAATAGGAACCACGGATCAAACGCTTCTGTTTCACAACCCCTCAATCCAAGTCATGTGTCATGTTTTGGAGGCCCAGCTTTTCCAAGCTGTTCCATGCGAACTTGGATTGTGTTGCAGTGCTGGCCAATGCAAGATATTTGCTTCCATAGTGCATAAAGGACTTGAAGTTGAGGGCTTGGCTTGTGACTTTTTGGGTTAGACTGACCTATGTCCGTAGGTTTGGCGCGGTTAAACCGAACCAGACGTCTCTCATGTGCACATATGTGCACGATGTCTGTGCTTCTCTAAGAAGGGGTCTGCTCATAAGAGGGGCTGTGGGGAGACCACAGACCGAAGCGCGTTTCAGGGGCGATTCAAGCGCATTTCAATGGTAGTGATGATTACAAGAGCTTGCAAAGACACCAAAGAGCAATCAAGCGAGTTTCCAGCGTATTTCAAGCACAGTTCAATGGTAAGGAGGATTCCAAATAGGTTAAAACGAAGCCAAAACCAAATGCAGATGAAGCGCGTTGCAAGCGCGTTTCAAGCGCATTTCAATGATAATAAGGATTGCAGAGGTTTCAACAAAACCAAAGAGCAATCACAGATCAAGCGCGTTTCAAGCGCATTTCAAGCGCCTTTCAATGGTAAGGAGGGTTCCCATCGTTTAAAACGGAGCCAAAAGCAAATACAGATCAAGCGCGTTTCAAGCGCATTTCAATGATAATAAGGATTGCAGAGGTTTCAACAAAACCAAAGAGCAATCACAGATCAAGCGCGTTTCAAGCGCATTTCAAGCGCCTTTCAATGGTAAGGAGGGTTCCCATCGTTTAAAACGGAGCCAAAAGCAAATACAGATCAAGCGCGTTTCAAGCGCATTTCAATGATAATAAGGATTGCAGAGGTTTCAACAAAACCAAAGAGCAATCACAGATCAAGCGCGTTTCAAGCGCATTTCAAGCGCCTTTCAATGGTAAGGAGGGTTCCCATCGTTTAAAACGGAGCCAAAAGCAAATACAGATCAAGCGCGTTTCAAGCGCATTTCGAGCGCATTTCAATGATAATGAGGATTGCAGGGGCTTCAAATAAACCAAAGAGCAATCACAGATCAAGCTCGTCTCAAGCACATTGCCATGGTAACCAGGATTCCATAGTCTACAACGAACAGATCAAGAGCGTTGCATGCGCGTTTCAATGATAATGAGGATTGCAGAGGCTTCAACGAAACCAAAGAGCAATCACAGATCAAGCGCGTTTCAAGTGCATTTCAAGTGCATTTCAATGGTAAGGAGGGTTCCCATCGTTTAAAACGGAGCCAAAAGCAAATACAGATCAAGCGCGTTTCCAGCGCATTTCAAGCGCATTTCAATGATAATGAGGATTGCAGGGGCTTCAACGAAACCAAAGAGCAATCACAGATCAAGCGCGTTTCAAGCGCAATTCAAGCGCATTTCAATGGTAAGGAGGGTTCCCTTCGTTTAAAAAGGAGCCAAAAGCAAATACAGATCAAGCGCATTTCAAGCGCATTTCAAGCGCATTTCAATGATAATGAGGATTGCAGGGGCTTCAACGAAACCAAAGAGCAATCACAGATCAAGCGCGTTTCAAGCGCGTCTCAAGTGCACCTCAGCTGTCTTTGAGGCGCATTTCATGCGTGCTACACTTGCTCACAAGTGCATTTGAAAGCAATTGATGCACATTTCAATGTTCAGGCAGATTGTGCGGTAAGGATGATTGCATGCATGAGTTAAGAGAAACCACAGACCGAACGCGGATCAAGTGCGTTTCTAGTGCAATTGAAGCCCATTACAAGAAACAAGCCACACAAGCGAAGGGCGAAATGCAGATGCAGTGCAATGAACCTCCCAACTCATGCATATCAGGAGGATCTGCACCAGTTTTGTAGAGACGCAGAGCAAGCGCACAGCAAGTGCAGCGTAAGCACAGAGCGAGCGCATTTCAAGGGTGTTTCAGGCAGGGCCACACAGCCATGTCACACCTGTGTAACCAAAACAACCTGCAGACCACAGGGCCTGGCAAGGCCCTAAAACATCAGAACAATAGAAGCAACACATATATATCTATTGATTTCACTCGCCAATAAAATCATGTTCAGAAGGTAGTCACTGCAGCAACCGCAGAGCAATCCGAAACCACTCGCAAGATAAGTGAGCCAACCAACGCAGAACTATGAGAATGCGGCGACTAGAACTAAGGCAAGAAGACCGGCTATGGGACTAGCTTCTATACTGACCCACAAAAATTGACGGCACATACTTATCCCAGCTCGCAACCACTAAAAGCGACTACAGAGGGACACCACTAATATCTTCGAGAACTTATTGTTGTAAGCTCACTGCCAGGAAATCAAGCAGTGACTAGCATAAATGGGCCATGAGCCTGGACGATACATAGCTCAGACAGAACAAAGTAGCACGACAAACCTTTCAACGAAAATGCAAGTATCAAAGCCTCGTCAAAATTTACTTGCTTATGTGCGCGAACTATCGTCGATGCAGTCTCAGAGTATGCGCTATCAGGCATGACCAAACGCAACTATTTTCTGAATATCTTAACTATTTTACTGCGTCAGACCAGGGTCAATACAGATATACGTATTACAATACCCTGACCTGCGACGTCCATCGAATTTCAATATTCATTCCAAACACGAGAACGGATCACAGAACCAAAAACCTTGGCAACAAAGCCCTGCCGACCGATCCGAGTGGAGTCAGTGGGGGGTCTCCTCCAAGATTTGTAGCTTCTGCAATGACAGTCGCTGTCTCATTCGTTAGACCATCAGAAGGTTGAGGTTTTAAAAACTACTGCTTAAGGTTTAGGGTTTAGGAACAGCGTGCTAAACAAATGATGCTTGCATATAACTAGCTAGGGACCCATTTTGAGGGGACCGCCCGGCCAACTTAAGCGGGGATCTGGCGTACCTTTTTGGGGGCCCAAATGCGCCCAAAATGCGCCCAAAATGCGCTCTTCGCTACGGGCCCCGGCCCCGGTCAACTTAAGCAAGGCTGTGCGTACCTACTCAACAGTAGAAGGGCGCCTGGGAGTCTTTATCAGGCCAATCCCGAAACCCAGGGGTGAGCGGGGATACGCGTACCTATCTTTTTTTAAAATACAATACAAAGACTCCGCCCCAAACCGAGCCTGAGCGGGGATACGCGTACCTCGCCTCGGAAAAACGATTTTGGTCGGACCCAAAAGCTACGAAAATGGCACCCAAAACGGTCAACTTAAGCATGGCTCTGACGTACCTCGCCTCTTGCCTAAAACGCCTCAGAAATATGCTGTTGCTTGCCAAAAAAAAGCCCGCCTGCGCCGGGCACACCCAAACTTCGTCCGTCGTGTGGTTGTACACCATGAGTGCACTGCATCTGCCACCACGCACAAAAATGTCCGTCGACTGGAAATCTGACTTGCCCTGCGTGACATAGGTGTGTCGCTCCATGCGTGCTAGCCTGTGTGTGTCCATAGAAGCGTGCTTCTTGATCTTTTGCTCGTCCTCCGTGGGGGTCTCCTCCAGGATGCATACATGTCCATGCATCGTGCAGATGAGTGCCCTGCGTGTATAATGACATGAACTCGCCATGTCCTCTCGGAAGCCCATGGACGATCGACGACACCTGGCGGCACCCCTTCAACAGCACGGGAACGTTGATTAGTTACTAAACTCAAACCTTAAACCCCTAAAGCCCAAACCTCAAAGCTAAACCTTAAGCCCGAATGCCTCCTCAGCTTCATAGTGTGCTTGACATTAAGCGTGTCCAATAGGAATGGGTGTTGTCCGACGAGTCTTCGCACCTGACAAAGCCTCCATCAGGCAGCGCTGCATCTTGGGACTGGATTCTTTGCGATTCTCGCTCAATATCCGGCTTGCGCAATTTTAAGAATCATCCTGTGGGTCCATCGCTGTGTCACCTCCTTCACGTCCAGGGAACCTGCTTGGAATGGAAGCAGGCGGTGTAGTCCTCCTCCGCAATGACGACGAAACCATCGTCGACGATCCCAGGCAGTTCTAGCGAATCAACCGGTCGCGCAGTGTCCGGCGTGTCTTCCTGCTCGAAGTGCTCCGGGAATGCTGCATCGACCGGCGCAAGGTCATCCTCGTCTCCGCATCTTCAAACTCCTCATCGTCCTGCATTTGGTCCTGCTGCTGTCCTTCGTCCGATTCAACCTCGGCCCAAAGTTCAACGTTCGCCATCTCCTCCCTCACCGTCTCCGAGTCGGCGTCGGCCTGGTTGTCATCTGGGTCCGGCGCCTTCATGTCCGCCTCATGCGCCCTGTCGCACTCCTGCTTGTCCGCCTCCAGCAAACCGGACTGGACGGTCACCACATGCCACGGGAGTTCCCTGCTACACCAGCCCTTGAAGGCGTACTTCGCCATCTCGATGTACTCCGGCGGTTTATCCGACGGGCCGAGGTCCGGCGGCGACAAAATAATAGTACCACTGCATGTCCCACATATTGGGGCGGTTGAATGTCGGGAGAAAGATGGCGTTCCCCGTCGCGAGGGCGGACAGTCCGGCGGCGCTGCGTTTGCCCCGCTTGGCTCAGCAGATTTTTAAAGATGAACCACCAGTCAGTCAGGGCGAATGGAGCATATGCAACACAACTGCAGTACGTAGAGGTTAATGATCAGCCGCATATTATCGAAATTGAACTCCAATACAAACGACAGAACGGCGAGGACAAGGAGCAGCGTGTTCCGCATTGGACAACGATTTTGGTTGACAAGGGCTGGAGAACCTTCTAGCTGACCGTGCGGGAACCTTTAGCAACAATCAATAACATGAGTTACGTCACAGGCCACTTATCTACTCCGCGCTGCATCGGTGCAACGACACTGGATTGCAATTGTGGTACCTCGTGGGCAAGTGGTGTTTTTCTCCATGTCCGTCAGGCCCAGCCCTCGAAAGTCGATGTCCCAACACATGTATGTCTGCTCGTGGATATTCTTGTGAGGTTCCTGCCCAACGACACCATTGCTGCTCAACGTGTGAGAATTCGTGTTGACCAACCTGCGTAGAAACACACATCATCCTTTTACCCCCCTTCGGTGGCGTCGTCGGAGATGGGGCAGCAGCCGTCACGACGTCCGGATCGACCAAAGGAGGCGGAGCGGCCTTGGCGAAGGGTTTGGGCGCTGCCACCTGTGTCGCCAGCTCCGGAGGGGACGCCTTCTTCGGCGGCTTGGCACCGACGCCACGCCCATAGGGCGATCAGAAGAAGACGATGCCGTAGGCGGTGGAGTCAATGGTGGCGGAGGGGACCGTGCCAGTCCCTATTTCGGCCCCCGGACCGTGGCGCCCGCCGGGTAGAACGCCCCGAACGGTATAGGCGGTACCTCGGACGTGGCGTTATCGAAGCCGAGGATATAACCCGCGAGCCCGGTCTCGCCCTCCAGGTCGTCGTCCCCGTTATCCGGGACGGGCAAGTCGACCGCCTCGATGCGCCCAGTGCCCGGCGGGGCTTCGTCGCGATGCCTGGACGTCTCCTGCTCCTTCCAGTACTGCCTGGCCAATATTGCCGAATCTCGGTGACGGGCCAGGCTCCACTAATGAAGAAGCCCCGGCAGAGCCGAAAAAGGCGAAATAAGACGGAATAAGTCGCCCGCCGAAAGGGCGCCAACGGCCCCGTCAAGCTCGGCGCCCACCGCCCCAGCCACAAAGTTAGCGATAAAGACGTAGGCCTCCGTCTGAGTGCCCATGTCTACCCCGCCGGAGGCGGGCTGAGCGCCCAGCATGAACGTGGCGAAGCCGGCGATCACTTCTTCTTCCTCGTCGTCCGATTGAGCGCCAGTCGTCCCCAGCCTCCAAGGACCGTTGTCGACGTAAGCAGCGGCACCCAGTCCAACACCACAACCTCAGAGGCCGTACCAACCCTCCGAGCGGCGGCGTCGGCGGGGGCGACGGGAGGTGTTCGAACCAATCGATATGACCAGAATAAGGCGAGGCGAAAAGACGAGGGGAAATTCAAAAGGCGATCGAGCCGGCAAGTTACGACCGATCATAGACGATTGTCCCTAGACGTATATGTACATTACACCGCAAGCAACGCCGAGCACCGTAGCCACGGCCGCGCAGATTCCTTCATTTTAAGTAGTTTAGCATATATAAAGCTGTGCAACAAGAGCCAAGATTCGCGGGAGGAAGCGAAAATATAAGCGGGGTGTTGATAGAACAGTTCTCTTCGTGGCCCTAAACAGCATATTGCAGGATACCCCCACCTGACAAGCTGTCAACTACGCTCGCTATTATGATAAACGACAGTGCAGCTGCTGTTGCAGCAATCGGCTGTTGTTGATGTTTTCAATGTTGTTGCTCTTGCTGCTGTTGTTGCTGTTGCTGTTGTTGCTGTCGCTGCACTTGTTGTTGTCGTAGTTGTTGCCAATGTTGTTGCTGTCGTTGTTGTTGCCATTGCTGGCTCCGACGCCAAAGCAAATGCGTGAAAACCAACATGTCGTTGTCTCTTGCAGCATATCCTGATCTCGAATTCGCATCGGTGTGGCCGATGTTTTCTACACATGCACAGCAGGCAGGGGAGGGCCCTCTGTTTCGCATGAGATATCCCAGCTGCACTACTATCGTAGAAACGCAAGACTAGCTACTGCAGCTGTCGCAATAAAACTAAGATCTTCGGAACACTAGAATCCTAAAAACTACAAGAAAGTTGTTGCAAAAATTTGGTTTGCTTTTGATCTAAGGGCAACTTCCTCCGGACGACTACTTTCTTTTTTTGGGGTGCTTGCAGGGATTGTACTGGAAATTCTCGAGGTATTCTAACAGAGATCAGATCACTTCAATTTAAATACGTCAAGACCGAAGAGCTCTTGGAGTTATCATTCACGGCGTTCTTCTTTTGCATCGCGAATTTATCCTATGTGAAAAAGTCTGAAAAGACTGGAAAATGGAGATTCCCTTCTGCTTTAGCAGGCTGCCCGGGCAGGTCAAGGGAGTTCCAAAGTCTACTGCCCCGTGAATTACCTTGATAACCAATCTCGCCACAACTCAGGATATCAACGAGACGATGATCCGATAGTTGCAACACCGTGGCAAAAAGGAGCCCTGCTTCGCAGAGGCCTGGGCTGGATCTCGCATGCGCAAGAAAAATGCAGTACACTCAGTACACTGTACTGTGAAGATGTTTTCAAGCCAAGACTCCGAGCTGCCGGATCTTCACGCTTCGCGTGGATAATGCCATTAGCATAGCAATCTTTCAAAGGACGAAAGCTGCAAATCGGGCCCCCGAAGTGGCCACAGAGGCTCTGCCTGACAGAAGCATGTCCGAACGCAGACCCCACTGTCCCCGAGACAAGACCCGATCGTCCGCCAAGGTGCACTTAGAATGCCTCTTCATGTACTTTCAAGGCATCAACGCTCTCTTCAAGCGTCGTACTGTGGCTGTCGTTTGCAGACTCCTTCAGCCCATCCGAGGCCGTCATTTCCTCATCGTCGCCTCCGAACACAACAAAATCTTCAGACAACTCAACAGCACAACTGGTAAGTGAGGAATATCAAACACCGCAGCAGTTGACGACTCTTTTGCATCTTTGACAAAAGTTAGGGTTCAACGACGGCAGGGCTCTCGCTGTGACTTGCTTTGTCTGCATGTTTCTGCCATCGAACTACCGGCCCCCCAAAACAAGGGTGCCTTCTTTGCCCGCCAGCTTTGAGGACACAGACTTCAACGCTCCACTCTGCAGCCGCCAGGCCACCTCCGGGACAGCGCAAGACTTCAGGACTTCAAGGCTCCAAACTCGCCTAAATTGCCTCGCAGGCAATGGTGGTTCACTACGACTGCAGCATCAAAGCACATGCATGACCAAGTGCATACAAACAAGACATACCTGCATGTATAGCGAAACACAGGAGGACGCATGCAGCCATGCTTGATTGAATGTACATATGTTCGGGTGCAACTACAGGTAAGCATGGAGACATGCTAGCTCTGCTGATACCGTCGGGATCATAGATAGAGCCCATAGATGTTACAGCTCAACGTGTTGCGCAACGCCGCCTGCTTGGCCCGGAGCTCCAAGTCCTCCTGCGTCGAAGAATAATTCCTCAGCATGGCAGGTGACGCCTCGTTTCATTCAGCAGGCCCTTCATTTCAGTGCAGTCGGGCTTCTGGGGTGAGAAGACGACTGCGATTTCTTGGAAGACTGTCTTAATGACTCGGACGTAAGTGCGTAGGTCCACCTTCTCAAGCTGCGAGTAGCTTGAGAGGTCGTCATAGAAGGATTGGGTTGGAAAACGGAACCCATCTTCCGCAATGATCGGCAGTATGGCGCAGGAGTCTATCTGGCTCACCTGCAGTAGCCACTGCGCCATCTCGCATGACCTAAAGCATCCGTCAGAGCATATCACGAGCGCAGACTTGGCAGTAGGTGGGAGATCGCGGCTTTGCTGAAGCACTTGCGGCATCGAATTGCTGGAAGCCCCCATGAGCTTGGGCACAATTAGTGCCAGAAGGATATACGCCGTCGCAGCTGCCTCCAGTCCAAAGATGCTCACACACTCTACATGTTTATGAGTTTTCTCTTGCATGCTGCGGAACCTGCTAGCACGCGGCACAACAGTATTCCGTGATCAGAAGTGGATGCATAAGACCAGAACTCATGCGAGTCCATGTTGTTCATTCAATGCACATGTCCAGAAACGACAGTAATTAGCCGGCGCGAGCTCTACAGCGTTCGTGGAATTGATTGATTGATTGCGTGTGGGTGCGAACACCCTTGCACTTACAAGGCAAGGGAGGCTGCTCCCTGTTTTATACACAGACAGCGATTTCACTTGCAATACCTGATTGGCCCTCATGTGCACGATGACTCAAGGATTGCTCACGTTCGGTTTGTGCGCCGCTGAGTCTGCCTGACTCCACAACGCCTGGCTCAGTCAGGAAAGCATGCCTCCAGTTCTGCTGTCACTGGCTCCACACGATGTTGAAGGCCGATAAGGCCGTGATGGTCGTTCCTCCGTTCACTAAGTTTAGTTGTGCCATTTCTTCGGACTTCGATTTGAACAGCAGTGAACCAGATTTCCAAAGCAAATTTGGAATGGAATCGAGGCTCTTCGTCCAGTCTCGAGCTTTTCAGAAAAAGATCTCAGCGGTTTGATGCAGCTCAAGCTTGTTGGTGGCAGTAGTTGGTGGGGGACTGTCTGAAAAACAGCCATTCCGTGTGTGTATCTACTGCTCCTTTGTAAGCGCCCGCTGCGAAGGCTGTGCTTTCTGGCGTAGCATCTCAATTCGGAGTCTCCCATGTTGCGGTTTGCGATGTCGGTGCACCGTTCCATGTCCCCTCCCAGGACTGCTCCTGCATATTAAACCTTCTAGCTGTCGTATCTGCAACTGCAGTGAACCAATTGCTCACCATTTCAATACGGAAGTGGCCAGAACATACGGCCCGCCTCCATGTTTTCCAGGTCCGCTAGGATGAGACAGTCCGGATGATCTTTCTGGTCACTGATGGATCGAGTTCGGCTGGTCTGCGTCAGACCGCTGACAATCTGATCGATTGTGTCCGTGCTAAGCAAAGCCGGTACTTCCAGGGCTTCGACTGTGTTTATCCACCGAAGAGTTTCTTCCACCTCGGGCACAGGCGGCTCAAGGCCGATTAGGCTCAGATAGGCTCAGTGGCTCCGGGTCTTGCGGACCTATCACATTCGCACGCAACGGCTCTGGTGCCCAGCCTCAGCAATGCCGATGTTGTAGTTGGCTAACTCGGTGATGTCAGGGACAATGCTGGTGTAATTCTCAATGAACACCTTGTCGGGCTTCAGGAAAGAAGGCCACATGAGCAGCACGGTGTTCACCTTCTGGATCCTGGCAGTCACCATCTCTCCGACACCTGGGGCTCGAGTCTCTCCGGATGCTTTTCGCAACTTCGGTAGAGAACCCAAATAGGATCCCCCAACCTGTCTACAGGTAGCAAGAAGGTTCCCCCCAAGGTTTGACCAAGTCACACCACTTCCGCGTCAAGATGTCCTCAAAAAACGCACCGTGGCAGCGGCTTCTGCAAAGGCTACTCCGAGACCTCTAGCACCCTCTGAAGCCACCACGGGCAGGCTGCGACTTGCTTAAGGCGAGATCTGCACGTGTTGGAAGGCTCTCGCTCCCTCGGGGGTCCTGGCTGCCGAGGATGACGAAGGTCTCCGTGTCCTGGCCAACGTAGCTGAAGAGTCGTGTGAGATCATTGAGATCATCGCAGTCAACGAAGGTTGTAAAGCGAGACCCTCGCTTCTGCAACTCCATCTTGAGCAGACGTGCATAGCTCCCAGCAGCCACCTTCTGGTGACACAGGAAAAACCGGAATGGCTTCCGATACTTCTGCATAAAATGCTTCACGATGCCATAAAGGATGGCGCCCAGAATGGCGGCAACCATTAAAGATGAGAAGAGCATGCAAATCACTACGGTGATTTCTGCGTCGACCTCTCCAACAAAGAGCGAGCCCATGTCCAGGATCACTAGCATGCCCGTCACAAGGACGATGTCCAAGTAGTTACACGCCATAGCCCTCCAGGGCTTGCTGAAGGCCGTCACCACCAAACTGACATACAACAGTAGATTCAAGCACAGCACCTTGCCGGAGGTCGAAGGAAGCAAGGGGCACAGCACCACAAGGCTGTTGCGCACCAGAAAGATCACAGAGAAGACCTCTGCTCCGGGCCTAAAGCGAACGAAAAGAAAGGAGCACGCCCTGACGAACTGCACGTCTGCATTTTCCAGGCGCTTCGGAAGCTCGTGCAAGATGATCCAACTGCAGAGGACAAGGAATGCGATGGGTAAAAGGCAAGCGAAGCCCCCAATCAGTGCCATCTGCAGATGTTCGTCCCTGCCGTTGCAGAAGACGCCGTGGTATGCCTGGACCGTCGAGAGGCCATTGGGGTGCCCGTTGCATCGGAAGGGCGCCAGAAGGGAACTGCAGAGCGAGATGAAGAAGACCATGAAAAGAGTACCCACTGTCCGAGCCAGAAGACTCAGCTGCAGGCCCTTCGCCTTGCGCACCGTTAAGAACGCTGCGTGGACCACCGCAGCGACAAAGAAGAAGACCAGAACCAGTAGTGTCCTGCTCGCGAACACTTTCGACCCTAACTCCCATCCAAACTCCCGTCCAGTCCACACTCTTGTCCTTGTGGCAAACTTCACCACGGGGCTCATGGGAGCGACGCAGCTGATCGAAATCATGTCCTCGGCTTCTCTGATTCATCCCCTCTCAAGCAGAATCAAGCAGAGCTGCACAGTGACACAGTAACACGTGTCGTTCAAGCAAGTGGCCATGTCGAGGGCCATGACCTCCAAGGCCACCAGAACGCTCGAGAAAGGCTCGCCCCATTCGATTTTGAATTGCTGGATCACCGTGAGCTGCCTAACATTCAGTTGTTGGGGAAGTTACTGGGAGGCTATGGTCTTCAAGTACCTGATGAAGGGACGTAGCACTGAAAGCCATCAATTGCCATCAAGAAGTGTTGGAAAGTTCCTTAACCCTTAGATTACCGCTCCACAATTCAAGCGCAGGCGAGACAAGCCGCTGCACGACGGTTACCATCTGGCCCATGCCCAGAGCAGCAATCAAGAGACTGCCAGGCTGTCTGCTCTTCTGACCCTCGTTCATGAGCACCTGGGTTGAGCAAGGACGTGAAGGCTCCGACTTGTGGTAGCAGGGCTCTTGATCACACCGTCGCTTCAACGTTCACACTATATCAGTTCAAGGCACGATGTAGAGCACAGCGATGGCGCCAATTACAAGAATCGCAACCTCGCTTGAACCCATACCCTTGTCATGCTCGGAGCAGCTCCGCAGCCCAAAACCAATCAAAAGCTGCAGCTAGAGAACACTCACGATTAAGGCATAGTCGCCTCCAACACACTCCACGCACACGCCGTCCTGCGGGAACTACCAAACTCGACTCAAAGCGGCGCCTTGTGCATACAACTGATCAGAATTGCAGGACCAGCTATTACGAGTCGTTTCGCAAGGATACCGATCATGGTACTGTAGCAATCAGAGTGGTGGAAGAAGCGAACATTGACAATGAAATGGTGCCGCCCCGTCATCATCGCTGTCGCATCAACGTCATCATCAACCCCAACATCCACCAGCACCACCAACACCACCACCACCACCACCAACAACAACAACAGGTGGGATGGGAATGCTGTTGCGTGACTATCGTTTGAACCTCTATCTGACATAGTTGTGGGATCCAAACCCGTTCCTCAGTAAGAGCTGCAAGGCTGCAACAGAAGGCTGAGTTCGGGCTCTTGGCTTCACTGCTGGCCACGACAAAGCATGCATTTCCGAAGTATGGAACTGTACAAATGCATACACGGCGATGATCAACACGTTATGTCACAAGAGAAACTTTCAGGTACACCTATGACAACACCAACAGCAACAGACGTCCACAGCATCACCACCACTATCATCATCTCAGAATCTGAGCCGCAGCTGCATCCTCACGATCAGCAGAAGCATCATCACCACCAGCAGCATCCTCGTCGTCCTCCTCCTCCGGCTCGTCCTCCTCCTCCTACTTTCTCCTGCTTGTCCTCGTCTTCGTCCATGATAATAGCCGTAGTGATGGTGATAGTTAGAGTGATGTCGATAGTGAAGATGACGCTGATGATGCTGACGCTGATGATGATGGTGGTGATGATGATGATGATGATGAAAAGATGATTATGTGGAAAATGATGATAACGTAGATAATGATGATAACGATTGATGACAGTGAAGATGATAATGATTGATGATAGTGAAGATAATGATGGTGATAGCGGTGATGACAGCTATGCAGAGAGCCGCGACGCTGAACAAATCCACGAAGAAACCACGCAGCAAAGTCGAGTTTCGACAATACTGGCCGTGACATCGACGACGTCTAGCAGGACATGAAAAACAACACTCGCAGACAGCACCACACCCGAGAACAACAGTGAATGACTTTCGGGCTCCTTGGCATGTAGTCCAGGCAAACAGCTGCTACAGGCGATGCTGCTGGTGTCACGGCCTGAAGCGCAGGTACCAGGAGGTCCGCCCGGGCAGCGCTCCGGCTGTCCAAAGCACCGATAGATCGATCCAGGATCTTCCAGTGCCGAAAAATATCCTTCGGGCTTCAGTTGTGTTGAGGCATCTTCGCTGCTGACCACATTCAGTTGCTCGATGTCCTAGGGAACCGGACGTGTCGCTGTCGCTGATGACTTTGTGCTTGCTGACTCTGCTGCTGCTGCTGATTATGAGCTTCACCATCATCATCGTCGTCATCATCATGGCGTCTGTAACGACAAATGAGCGATAGCGCCGCTGCTGACCATGCGAATGAGATAAAGGCAGTGATTCTGGTTATGCTGATGACGATGATGACTAGAGTGACTAGGATGATGATGAGGAGGAGGGAGATGTGGAGGAGGCGGAGGAGGAGCAGGAGGAGGCCGACGCATGGTCGACGAGTCGACATTAGCATCATCGGAAAGTTCTATCAAAGAACCACATGCCGATGCTTTGCTGCCGCATTAGGGAAAGCTCATGTTTGGCACAGCATGTACGAGTCCTGTTCTCAATATCATCACTCGTCCGCTAACTGCAGCAGGACATTACTCGTGCTGAATTGCACGCTGCTTCCGACTACATGCGCTGTAGACAGATCTGGGCGTAGAGCTGCAGAGGCAGGATTCACAACCATGAAGATCTGGTGTGGGAGGGATCAGACTCGATCAACCTCCACATTGCCAGTCGGTCAGCGATTCAAAACCACTGCCCGTGATATGCATTCCAACAACTGTCTAACTCTCATGGGCAACCGAAACATACCGAGACCCACTCACCCGAAGCCCCCAGAAACTGTCGAGGCCTAGCAGAGAGCATCATGAACGTGTTATCGGTGCTGACGCAGCAGAATGTTGTGCTTGAGCCGTGCCACACTCTCAACGCGACCGCCAGTCCTGGAAGCAGCTCGATTCGGCTCGATCCACTGCAGATGGATCCCTCGTCACAGGGCCGGCAAAGCCCATCGTGGTAGTATGTCCCCTCCACGCATCCACAATAGGACTCTGAGACTGCCCCCTGGACTGGAATCCATGTTATCCTTTCCTGATTCATCACCGCTTTGCTGGTCGTCCATTGATCCATCTGAGTGGTGTTTGCGCCACACTTGAAGCAGGCAGTCATACCTGTGTCGTTGGCATATCCACCCAGGTCACATACGCTACACTCTCCGGCACCAGTCGCGTCGGCGAACCTCCCGAGCTCGCAGGGAATGCAGGTGGACTCGCCAGGCAAATTCTGGAAGGTGCCTGGCAAGGCGAATTACTACCCGCTTTCGAGAAAGAGCTCAGACCCATTTTGGGGCATGCTTTCGAATCTACTTCAATGCACAATTCCCATTGGCAAGACCCCTGGTTCTAAGGACCATGAGCTGTGGCCTTCTGCACACGGCAGGCACACCCGTGTGGAGCCCTGCTCCATTGAGCTTGTTCCCACTGGGCAAACCTCAACATGCCGACATGCAGGGAACACGGGTACTACAATGCTCCCTGCTCACTGCTGCACTGCTGGGGTGCTCAACTCATTGCACATCATTAATCATACTTCGAGGAAGAAAAGCAATGTCAGCTTCCATGAAGCTGCGGGCCTGGCAGCTGACCGCCAGCGATCGATCCACCACCTGAAAGTATTCAGTTTCACTGGCGTCTGGAGGATCGCTGAGGCCTCCGACGTAGCTTTGCTATGCTGAGGAGGGGGCCAGCTCACCCAGGGAATCTACTAGTCCCTTTCCAGCAGTGCATGCTGTCTCGTTCGGCAGCCAAGCCATCCACACGGCCGAATTTGCTTTCAGCCAGTTGCAAGCCGTCTGCCAGGGATCGGGAGGCGTGGCGGAGAGGTGCTGCACGAGAATCGAAGAAAGCTCGTCGTCGGCGATGAAGAGGTTCCTTGCAACCGCTACCGCCCGATCTGCGATGGCTTCCACACCAACAGCCTGGTGCTTGCAGCAACTCTTTGACGCAAGAGGAGGAAGGCAGAAAAGCGGACTTTAACTTTAATACTTTAGCGGGCTTTTGCGGCCAGCAGCTGCCCAGTTGGTCAAGTCAACATTCTCCCGCTGGGTCTTGAAGATCTGGTTCGCATACTCCGAGGGGCTGTTGGGTGGAAAGATGACCTGCGAAGGATTGTCCAGTGTGAACTTGGTATCGGGCGTCCACCAGTACAGCAAGCTTTGCAATTGACGATTCAGGGGGATGTAATAGTCGACGGGCTCTTTCTGTGCCGTGGCAAAAGCCAGAGGCATGTTGTGGAAGAATGCTTGTTGGATCATCTCCTCAGAAGGGCACTCACTGAGCAAGACCGCAAGAGCATCTGGATGCAGCCACAAGCAGAGAGAGCAGTGCAGCACAGTTGAGATGGTGTCAAGGAGCAGGCCATCCCCATCCCGGGCCACCGGAGATCACTGTGACGCAACCAGAGATATTGTGACGGCAAGCAGGTGCTGGCCACCACTTATCCTGCCAGCACTTGAGCACCGTTTTGCCGTTTACCTCCTCCACGCCATCGACCTCAAAGACAGGGTCGCAAGTGAAGCTGGAAGAAAGAGATCTGTTGCAGTCCATACACGCGTTCGAGCCGTCTGGGGCACTCACGTCGCCAGTTGCACCGAGGTACACTGTAGCAATGTCCGGAAAGTAGCCCTGATGACAGGCAGTGCACACACCCCTTCTAAGCTTGCATACGCCGATCTGTTGCGCTTGACGTTTGCTTTGCTCAGGCCACGCGAGGTTCGGGTGAATCGCGCTGTGACTGCAACGGGCAAAGCCCAGAAGTAAAAAGCCTGGCCGCCTGGCCTCCACGCTGTCACCACAAGTCTGCAGCTGGTTCAGGCTCACGTCTGCAACCACTGAGGCATACAGAGCGGGATTGTACCATGTGGCGTTGTAGGAGCGGTAGTATTCCAGCCTCCGGCAAGCTACATGCTTCGAGTGCTCCGTGCCAGAGCTATGGACTTCATATGTCCTTGCCGGGGAGCGCGAGACCTCTTTCTGTCAAGGCTTTCTGCACAGCCTGGTCCAAGATGAACATCCCTTCCTTGCCAGGGTAGCCGATGCCTCGGTCGTGTTTCTTTTGCCTCGCCAAAACTCAAGGTTTGTTGCAGTTCTACCGATCAGAGGCGGCGGAGCGGCTCCCGAGGTTCACTGGCGTGTAGTCGCCCATCTCTGCTGCCCAGGAGCTCCACCAAGGCCTGCGCGGAGGGGCGACTGAAGGCATCGAAGGCATCCAACCCCCTGATCTAAGCGCTGGGCGAGCTAGCATACCAGAACTCCAGGGAGATGTGGTAACCTCAGCCAACGAAGAGAGCAACAGACTGACAGATCAAAGATATGGGCTTCCACCAAGCTTGGGGAGTATTGAGTGTGGTCCGCGCACCATGCGCACGAGTGTTGGGGGCTGTATAGCGTTTGGAGCTGCACCCTCAACCTGGCTCGCAAGCAGGGGGGGACACATGACTGGATGTCACTCAAACCACCTTCCCGCCCTCCCCCATGGCCCGGAATCTCTTTCCAGATCATAATCTCTGCACTCCCCCCATGCCCCTTCCTTGCTCTCACTGTAGCTCAAAGGCCCAAAACCAGGTTTGGGTATTCAATTTCAGTACAGGCAAGTGTTGCCGTCCAAATCTACAAGTCTCCTTCACACGTTCAACAAAACGCATTTGGTCGCACCACGAATCTGCGACTGAAAGAGCCGTGACGAGCAAAGGCTTTCTATGCTATCCGTGCACATCCGACAGTACCTGATCGGCAGCAGGCACTGGAACAGGATTCTATGGTGGGCCTCTTGTCCCGTGTTGGATCAACCTTTTTCATCCTCTGCGGCTGCTACATTGCCTGCACTGCTGTGGGTGGGCGGCTTGCCTCTCTTTTGCTTCATCACAACAACTTTGTATGGATTTGCAAGCAAAAGCCCGGCATGCCGCTGATCAATTGCCAAGCCGCGACGAGGAGGACCACAATTCCCCAGGCTCGTCATTTCAATCGGATCATGATCGCACCCGGCAAGCTTAAAGACCTAGCTGCAAACAGGTATATGGCTCGCACAGAAGCACGTATGTCTGTGTGTGTGTGTAATGTCAGCGGTCAGCGAAGCCTACCGCTCTCACACTTATCCCATCATCGAGCCTGTATTTTGCTGGCACTTCCGAAGTCCATCAACGTGTTGTAGCCCAGCCGCTCCTGATCAACACTGCGCATAGCCTTGCGGCCTTGCAACTGCGGATGCTAGCATGTCCAAGACGGAGTACGAACTTGCATCTTTTTATGCCCAGAATCTTGCGCAATGATTTCGTAGATCTTGCTCACGATCGTGGACGAATCAAAGTTGGAAGTCCAGATGCCAAGAGGCATCGACTCCCCATCTACTACCACATTCTGTCTATCCGCCTCTGGTATCGCATCTGGCAGGCATGTCGTCACGCCGACGACAATCCTTGCCGAGAATAGCAGAAGAATTATCTGCAGGCGCATCGCGCCTAGGCCGTAACTTGAGCCATGGCCTGCCATCGGATCTCCATGTGTGCCACATGACAAGCGGAAGCGGGTGGAGAGTGGACGTGGCTGAGATCGGCTCACTTGACCTTTTCGGCTGCAAGCGACGGTTCCTGCCTAGCGATCTACGGCAACCAAAGGCCAGACCCCAAGAGAAGCCCTCCAAAAGGGGGTCCCGGAGAAGAACGACGACCAAGCACTATCAAGAAGGCTCAAGGGTGTGGGAGATACTCACAATATCACTCACGGCACCTATTCAGCTGCTTCAACTGGCTCAGCTGCTTCAACTGGCTCAGCTGCTTCGTCTTCAGCAGCCTCGAGTGGCGGCCCCTTGCAGCAGGAATCAACGTTTCCGGTTGGGTACAAACCTGAAGAATACAAGACATACACGTCCTACCTACCCCAGGCACCCTCAATCCAACCAATTCCAAATGATGGCCTCGCCCCACGGCGCCGGCAACTTTGCCACTCCTGGCCAATCAGAGTCAAACATCAAAGAGTGTGAAACATGCTTCGGGGTATTCACACGAAACTGCCAACCACAACTGTGAGCTACAGTACTGGTTTTGCGACAAGCAGTTGCAGGAGCAGTAGCAGGAATAGTAGCAGGAACAGTAGTAGTCGTGATCGGACTCGCACTCGCACTCGCAGTCATTCATTCGACTGCGGTCGCGGTTGCAGTAGCAGCAGCAGTAGCCGTGCCAGTAGCAGAAGCAGTAGCAGTAGCTGTAGGAGTGCCGTAGTAGTAGTAGTAGTAGTAGTAGTAGTCGTCGTCGTCGTCGTCGTCGTAGTCGTTGTAGTAGTAGTAGTAGTAGTAGTAGCAGTAGTCGTCGTCGTAGTCGTAGTCGTAGTCGTAGCCGTAGTCGTAGTCGTAGTCGTAGTCGCGGTCGCGGTCGCGGTCGTGGTCGTAGTAGTAGTAGTAGTAGTAGTAGTAGTAGTAGTAGTAGTAGTGGTAGTAGTAGTAGTAGTAGAAGAAGAAGAAAAAGTAGTAGTAGTAGTAGTAGTAGTAGTAGTAGTAGTAGTAGTAGTCGTAGTCGTAGTAGTAGTAGTAGTAGTAGTAGTAGTAGTAGTAGTAGTAGTAATAGTAGCAGCCCCCCCGCCCTACCAACCACCCCTACCAACATACTCTTCTCGCACACATCCGTTTTGCTCGGTATTTACAGCACTTTCGTCATGTAGGAACATCTTATGACGCTTCAAAATTCACTTGCGAGTTTGCAAACTCGAGCTTCCGATTCTGGACTTGCATTTTTTGGGGAGGGGTCGGGGGAGAGCGTGGATGACGACATTGTTAAGCAGACACCCCGAACGACATCTCCAGAAAAGCCGTTTTCTCGGGTTTACAGTACTTTCGTGATGTCGGACCATCTCATATAATCACTGAACATATTCTGGACTTTGCGAACTCGACATTGGGCTTGCGAACTTTCGGTGAAAATTCGAAACTGGTTGGGGGAAGCTTGTTTTGCACGCGGTATGTAAAGTACTTTGGTCATGTCGTAGTCCATTGCTAATAACCGTTCATTAGCAGCATTGTTGCTTCCGGGGGGGTGGGGGGGCATGATGACGCACAGGCAGCTTCTCCAATACCACACACCACTTCAATGACAAACCCTCCTACGTTGAGGTCTGGGCTTTAAGGGTTTTGGCGAGCCCCTCCCAGGTATAACTGGCATCTTTGTTTTTGATGCTTAAAAGATGTTGCGCTCCAGGTTTTGGGAGTGTTTAAACCTTCTTGGCAGCACCTGCATGCTGCACGGTATTTACAGCGCGTTCGCACTATCCGACCACCTGTGGTTTGGCAGCTTCTTCCCCGTCGAGTTTGCAACTCCAGTTGCTGTCGCTCTTTGGGGCTTGAGCCTCTGCAACTTCACCGGCAGTGTCAGTTGAGGCAAGTGAAGTCGAAATCTTGGTTCGCGGAGGAATGATGTTTCAGCCAAATGCGATTCACCATGGCTGCAATGCCCTTTTCCCATGTACGATGTCCTGTCTGATGCACAGTTCGGCTTGCAAAAGTAATGCTTGAAAGGCTGAACGGAAGATGAGCTTTAGAGGGATCTCCAATTAAATACTGCAATGCATGATTGGCCTCGAGGCTTGGAAAAGCCGCAGATTGTGAACGTACAAACCAACACACCGAAGGTACCTGCAGGCGGACAAATAGGTTTGCCTACATCTATTCTCGGGTTGTCTATGCTTAGACTTTCTAGTTGTCGTTCTGCTGCTCTCCAGACCTCATACTTTACCAGACCTCTGTACATGAATTTCTGGTTGATGTGAAACGTGCCATTCGCCAGCCTGCGCTGGCGTTCGCAAGGCATCGCGACTGATAATGCCCTTGGCTTACAGGGTTGTTCGGAAAGCCGTCATCATCACGATACGGCTCAATCGTCGTGCGTATGTGTGCACCAGCGTTCGCGCCCACATCCGGTGATTCGTCCTGTCGTCGTGACCCATGAGGCAATCTCAGACCAGACAGACGGCCGTGCATCACAGCATCGGTGACAAACTTGCCTCGGTCCTCCGATCTAAAACTCCCCTTGCCGGTGTGTGCTGTCCATCAACTCGTGTCCTCCAACTTGATCGTCAAGCTCGTCAAGGCTTCTGATGAATCTGTTCAACACATCTTGCACAGGAAAGTCTCTTTCTACATCGGCCGAACTGATCATGCATTGCGTTCTTGGATTCATTGTCATGCTTCAAGACATCGTGCCTGTAGTTGTGCCCCTCACCAGATGAAACTCCCAGCTCAGGAATCCCGTTGCCCTCCAAGTAACATGTGACCGAAAAGACTGCGAAAGAAAGAGCTGCATTCAAGAAGCAACGGCAAGGAGCGAACCAGCGTGAGCACCCTGAGTGCTCCGCTACCAAGTCGAAATCTTGGTTCGTGGAGGAATGATGTTTCAGCGAAATGCGATTCACCATGGCTGCAATCCCCCTTTCCCTGGATCGGCTCATGTACGATGTCCTGTCTGATGCACAGTTCGGCTTGCAAAAAGTAATGCTTGAAAGGCTGAGCGGAAGATGAGCTTTACAAGAAGCCTACATCTTAACTAATGAGCCTCGGGAACTTCTGCAACTGCGACAGATAGGGAGCCTCAGCCCCTGCATCTGTGACAGTTAAGGCAAGTGAGCATCGGTGACTTCTGCAGCTGTCACAAATAGAAGCCCTGAGCCCCTGCATCTTCTGCAACTGCCATTTTCGTTGATGATGACGATGATGACGACGATGGGTTAAGGCAAGCCCCACGGCCCGAGCTGTGTTGTGAGAGGGCCCTCTGTGCTTTGCGGGTGTTTCTTGTTGGGGTTGGGGCTCTTGCTTGGGCATTTCGGTGAAACCTTGCATATGAGCCATGACGATGATGCGGCAGCCAGCTCTGACTATGAAGACAACGAGGAACTCACTCCGTGGGACCATCGTGCCGGTGCTCCTCCTCGGCCTCCTTTTGGTGCTGGCCCACCAAAGGGACCACCATGGTGCACGCCGCCTCGCCCGAGTGGCGGGGCCCCCTCTCCCATCCGGTCGCTTTGAAGCCTCATCCAGCTCCAGCTCCACAGATGACGACAGCTCTGACTCTTCTTCTGGTAGAGCCGTCCATCCCACGATCAAGGCGATTCCGACGACCTCGAGTTCTCCGACACGTCTCTGTAGACCCAGCCTGGCAGACGCCAAGGAATTCATATGGCCAATATCACCTGGATTGACCTCACATCGCGGTCCCTCGCAGGACAGGTTGGCGCAGCCAAGCGTCGTGGCCCCAGAGGCCTGGCCAAGGGTCCAGGAGTGGGCCAGACTCCGCCTCACCGGACCTAGGGCTGAAAGATGGCGAGACTATGAGTTCCCGTGCCACCCATGAACAACGGCCGCCAAGACGACATGACCGGAGCAGATCCCGGGATTGAGCCTTCCTTGCAGAGTGACGGCTGGGACCTGGCTTCGCGCAGGCCACGCTTTTTATTCCGCAATGGTTGGTTCAGTAGGCCCTCTGTTCCCTCCTTAATATGCCTCCTGTTTTGTCTCCCTAAGGCCCTAAGTCCCTTCCCTACTGTAGTTGCCCTGCCCAACACACCTGGCAGTCTACTTGCCACAACAGGAGCAGCAAGCATGCTGCCAAGCAGAGCTGCCACGCTGAGCAGCGCCATGCAGACGCCTCACATAAGCTTAGTCACCCCCCACATAAAGCCGGTTATACCCGATCTCCCCCGAGTAGGCCACCACGTTTCCCCCGGTGCGAGTCTACACATACTGCAGCAAGCTCGGGCCGAGCCGGTCCCAAATCCGGTTTCTATCCCTCACTCATGCTAATGTTGCTTCAAGTACAGGGGATAGATGGGGCGAGGGTTGCATCATGTGCCAAGCGTGATGCTGAACCTGCCTCGGCAGGGAAGCTATACTTGGTGCAACGCCCGGAGAGCCCCCGCCATCCAGACTGCTCATGGTGCACAAGCGTGCATACAGGCGCGCGAGACTCCGAGCTAGCCAGTCAGAGACAGGTTACACCTAATTAGCCTGGTATCAGGTCAATCGCCCTAAGCTGTATGCTTCTCTTGCCGATAATGGGTTGAGCCCGCCACAATTACCATTCTCCAACGCCTCCATCAGAATGCACAGTATCGGTTCCGCGTCGGGGATGTGACAGGTTCCATGGTTACAAGAAACGGCATTAAACAAGGATGTAAAGCCGCGCCATATCTTTGGAGCTTCTTCTCCATCGCCATCATGCAGCGGCTCATTGCATGCCGATCGTTAGAGTGGCCGTTGCGTGTATGTACCCTCTTCGCAGATGACCATTGGACGAATTGGGTCATCCGTTCGGAGCAAGACTTGCATCAGGCGATCAAGGATGTCGAGCTCGTGCTTGAGGTCCTCGAGGACTTCTGCTTGGAAGTCAACTACAAAAAAACAGCCATCATGCTGCGGCTTGAGGGTCGCCAGGCCAAAGCTCTGATGAAAGAACTCACTTATGAGCGGGCCGGGGTCGAATTCCTCAGGGTTACTGTACATGGGCAGGAGAAGGGGGTGCCAATCAAGCCTCATCACGTGTATTTGGGGTCGGCTTCTGCTGCCACGGCCGACATAACCTCAATGTGAACCAGCATGTCACCTCAGGCCACTTGAAGCATCTTGACATCAAGAATGAAGGCGCTCAATGGCCGTCATCTCCTCAGCACCCAACACCGTGCTCGCCTTTGGCAAGCGTGCATATACACTAGCATTATGCACTCCCTCCCTGTGGTAGGATTCACTGCCAAGGGCGGTGGTAAAGTCTACAAGTTGGCCACACGACATCTTAGAGCTCTGACCAAGCAGCCAGCCCATATCAGTCACTGCCCCAATCAGCAGATTGGGAGCAGCTCAACCTCAAGCCCCCGGTGCCTCTTGCCATACAGACTCTTGAAACATTCCTACAGGGCATGCTGCACTCCCGGCAGCTACAAACTGACATCACCAACACCGAGCATAATGAGGAGTATGTCCGGGATGTGCTTGCCGCCTTCAGACAGCTGCCTGCCCATCCCCCCACGCACTCTGCTGTTCTTGATGCACCTAGTGCTGGTAAATCGTGCCCCGAGTGTGGTCAGGAATGCATCTCGGAAAATGCCACACGCATCCACTGCCGACTTGTGCACAAGTATACTCCCGCCCACAGCACCCGAACACCTACCACCTTCGTGCCACATGTTCATGCAACAATGGGTTTACCATAGCGCAGCCTGCGCGATCGCAAGTTCTTTCGCTGGGGTAACCTTAAGGAGCACATTCGCACCGGTTCCTGTGTTGCTCTAGGGGGAGACAAGGATGATGAACCGCAGCCTGCGACCGAAGCCGCTGAGACTAGTGCTGAGCTGAAAACTGAAGAGGCGGAGTTTCCGCTTGTGATGCGTGAATCATTTCGCAAGCTCATGCCACACTGGGAACAGTATCTCCGGGTGCCAGGCTCTAAGCTGCTGCTTACCTCGAGGTGTGTCTTGTGCAACATGTGGATCGCCGATTCCAAGCATGTCAAACAACACTATCTCAAGGTTCATGCTACTGACCACCCAGACCTCAAGCTTAAGGCTCATAACTTGTGTCGTCCATTCAAAGTGCAGCTGGTCCGGGGTCGCAACTGCCTCTTCTGTGGTGTCAAGGTGGGCGCCCCCACACGACACAGCGAACAATGTACCACACTTTTTCAACTCACTAAGACTCAATCAACCTGGCCAATCTCGACCGGGGATTTGTCATCTTCATCAAGCAGGATCGCCAGAGCATTCTACCGTCCATGTTGCAGGCAGCCAAAGTCTGGAAGGAGTCGGGTCCAGACTCGAAGCAAAAGAACCAGCCCCTTCGCACCGTTCTGTTGGCCTGCTTGGTGCGAGAGCTTCTTCAGAGCCTGCAAACGGTGTCAGCAACCCCTGCTGGCCGCGAGCCCGTCACGCGGGCGGGCTATCTCACAGAGGAGGGCTGGGTGTATCAGCCGGAATCGCAAGGACAAGAAGCTGGAAACGGACCAGGAGCGCCAGCCCATTTGACAAACGACAATGCTGCGCGAACGCTGAAGGCTCTCAAGCAAGGCTTGACGGGCGATGTGATTCAGCAGTTCAAGGCCACTCAAGGGCTGGAAGAAATCGAGGCCTCGGGGCAGCAGTCCGTGATGTTCCTGCTGCAGGTCTCGTTGCGAGGCAGCACAGCAGCCGAGGGCCTACTCAGTCTGGAAAAGAACTCCGTGACGCATCTGGTGGGGTTCAGCATCAAGCGCCACTCACCAGGTCGATCGCAGCTGGCCAACCAATTGGCCCAACTGACGTTCGGGTCTTGAGCTCGACAAGGAGCGACCAACCGGACCTGGAGCCTGCAGCCCAGCTTCTCCCACCCTTTAAGCTCTGTAATCCCAATAACCTTTGTTACATCAACTCTTTCTTGTATGCCCTCTGGATTGCATCCGCAACAGCCAGTCGGCCTCAGGTCATACCTCGGGCCTCGGGTTCTTTGGGGTTCCCATGAAAGGCACAGTGCCCTTCATGTTCTGGGGTTCCAATTCATGGGTTGGACACGGCCTCAGCATCAACATGACGTTGCAGAGTTTGTGGACTTTCTCCACCCACGTCTAGCAGCTGAAGCAGTTAGGGGCAGGATTGAAACTCCTTCTATCGACGATGGAGGCCCGAATGTGCTCGCTGAAGATTCGTGCACCAAGTGCATTCGGCTTATCCGGCCTTCAAAGCACAAGCCTGAAATTCAAGCTCTGATTCAGTTCTGGCACGAGCAGGATCGCAAGCTTGGCATCACTGAGCCGGTGCCCTGGCCGTTTCTCCAGCCGCCGCGGTTCCAAGTGCAAGGACGTAGAACTAAGAAAACTCAGCAGCAGTACCGTCATGCAGGCACAGTTCGGACCCCTGTCTTTCGGGACGGTGCCTCGCTCGCTATTCAGTGGAGGGATTACACGGCTGTAGGATATATTCGTCATCACGGCTCTTCGGTCACCTCAGGCCACTACACGACTCTTCGAGTGAACGGGGACGAATGGTGGTGCCTAGACGATGCGAAAACACCGTGTCAACTCACCGGGGAACAGCTTGCGGCCGTGCAGCGCACAATCTATATAGCTATCCTTGTCATTTCGCAGCCTGTTTCAGCTCACGATATATCCGCTCATCATGAGTTCGATCCTGAGCCCTCGTCGTCTGGACCTCACTCCAGAGGAATTGGAATGGGCAGCCGACCATCTGCATCTTCTAGAGTGCCAGATCAAGGAGATCTCCGCAAGCATGCAACGCTTGCAACAGGTGTGCAACGATCTGATGTACAGAACCATGAGATTGGAGCGCCACATGGGCTGCATTCGACAGCACAACAAGTGTGTGCACAGCATGATGGGGCCAGAGGTCATTCAGCTCAATGAGCTTGATGATTGAGTGCTCACAGCTTCGACGTCGCGCGCAATCGAGCGCAATTCTTTTAATTACTCTTTTGCTACGCGCACCTCGGTGCAAAGGGGGGCCCCGTAAGAGGGCACCTGTGCCTAGCCGCCACTGAGCGGCCGCAGCCTTAAATGTCAGTGTTGGCGTTCGCTAGACGAGAACTCTCTCGCTGCGTGGGAAGAAGAAGATGGGTTAAGGTGCCATGTGGTTGGTAGGCGGGAGTAGTCGTAGCAGTAGCAGTAGCAGTAGCAGTAGCAGTAGCAGTAGCAGTAGCAGTAGCAGTATGTAGCGACTCAGCAGCCCCTCTGGACCCTAAGTCGTGCCGTCTTCTTCTCAGTATCGTGGTTAAACAGGGTCACAGGAAGCAGGACATGGCTCGCGCACCGAATTGTTTCTCGCCGTACAGCACAAACCTGCAAGGTACTTAGGCGCATCTGTGCATAGCCTAAGTCAAGTAGTGCCTTGCTGTCTGCTGCTAGTCGTGTTCAACGTGAGGCTTCTGCCGATCATGGCAAACGCCGATTCAGCCCCTTGGGCCATCCGCTGAAACATCAAACATACATCAAGGTTCCACGACATTCATCCCCAACTCCACTAGGGTTGACACGAACTTTACAGGGAGAGGTCTTTGGGCATCAACACCCCTCCTCGATAGCACCGCGAGGTGCTCATCGCCTCGCATGAATTACCGAGGCCCTTCTGTGACCTCTCGCTGTCCTGGGATACATTTTGCGCACACATCCTTCTGAATGTACTTTGTCGATCTGTTCAGCATGCTGCAATCCCTCGTAGCATGTATACACGAACCAGAAGGGGTTGTGAATACAACGCGGGGCATTTCCCTCAGCAGTTCCACTTGTACCTCGACATCTCGAGTTCGCCCGCTGCGACCTCTCAAGGCTTCGTCGGCTAGCCGAGGTGGGTCCGGAACACCATAGGATTCCCCACGGTACGTAGGATTCGGCGGGTCCTCTCGAGGGAACCGCTCCGCTCGTTCTCGTCGCCTTCTGCGAAGAAAGTCTTCATCGGCAGCACAGGCAGCTTCCGGCGGTGGTGGAGGGGGCCTTGGCGGTTCCTCCTTAAATCTCGCTGGTGTCAGTGGGGATCCGCGTACTGACTCTCGGGTCAATATCCTCGTAAGATCCACGCCCGCCTTTTCCGCAAGACTCGAGAGGGTCACTTTGTCTTCGAGCTCCAGCGTTCCAGGGTCCTCTTGTAGCAACTGATTCAGCTTCCTCATCTCTTTCTTAGAGAGCCGCTGCTCAGCCTGCATTGACCTCACGCGCGCTGCTTCAGCTCGCTGATAACAGTGTCGGCCTCCCTCCCACAACGCTATCACACAGATAACCAGCATAAGAATCACGCCATACAGCTCCAGGGATGAGTCCACAGCCAAGGGCGAGTGGGTTTCAGGGTCGTCCCTAGCAACAACTGAAGCTATATTCTGAAGGGCAACTAGCAATCCCAGACAACACCCCATGTTGTTGTTGCCGACTGTTGTGCTTGTGTTGACCTGCTGCTGCGGTTGCTGCTGCTGTGGGGCTGAGGCTCGAACCTGCCGAACAAAACCTCCTTCATCATGTCCTCGAGCGTGTCCGGGGTGCGGTTCACCTTCTCGCCGTCGACATAATCCCCAGGACTCGAGAATCCACTCCATTCGCTTTGCCGCCAGGATCTTTGTCAGGCCGTCGGCAAGTTGACGTTCTCCCGGGCAATACGATATTCCTATCCAACCTCGCTGGATTTGTTGTCGTAATGCTCCGGCTCGAACTTTGAGATGCCGGGTTCTCCAGCTCCCCCCTTCTTCCGACGCCAGGACAATCGCTGCTGAGTTGTCCACTCGAAGTTCCCTTTTTTCAACGGTAGCTCCCATGTCCTGTAAAAGGGCATCAATGGAAGCCGTCAGGGTCGAACCCTCGCTCGCCGCCAACAACTCTGTCTCCGCCGAGCTCGTTGCAATGAGTCCTTGGCGACCGCTTCTCCAAGCGACCGGACTGCCGGCCCAGAACACCACCACCCCGCCATGGCTTCGGTCTCCATCCGGCGCATAGCTGCTGTCGGTGTAGGTGATATAATGTCACGCGCACCCTCGGTGCCGTAATGGAGCTTCCACTCCTTTGTGTAGTTCAAGTAGGCGAGGACCTTCCTTCCGACCTGCACTGCACGGGCTGGGTCCTTGCTCATCATGGAACTCATCACACTAACAGTGTAGGCCAAATCTGGCCTACACCTCTGAGCTAGCCATGCTAGCTCGCCCGTTATCGACTGGGCGGCCTTGAGGTCCTTCTCGTCGAACGTCTCCGGGTAGGTCTCGGGATCCAGGCTCATCCATTCCTTTGCCGAAGGAATGGTTGACATCTGCTTCTCACCGATGTCATAATGCCTTAGCAGCTCCTGCACACAGCCTTCCTGGTCCAGCGAGAACCCGATGAAGTCCCCATTGTCATTTTCGACGGATCGAATTTCCATGCCGAGGAAGCGGATTGCATTCTCCTTGGTGGCAAACTGGATTTCCGTAGTTTGCCACGTCGTGGAAAACCAGGCATGGACGTCCTCGCACACTTCCTTCGGTCCAGTCACCAGGTAGTCGTCCACATAGACAGCGATGAGCCCCTTGAGCTCACCGCTAGAGTCCACGACCCTCCATATGTTGGGGTCGGCGGTTCCCTGCTCGAACTTCAAGTTGTTCGCCGTAACTGCCTTCCTGTCGGTGCGGTAGTTCCCCCACCAGCGGGGACTTGATCTAAATCCATAGACTGCCGCAAGGGCAATCCACAGCTCATCTGGTTCACATAGTCCCGCCCTCACTAACACGGCAGGGGGTTTGATAGCCAAGTGGACTCCGTCAGGGACTGGTGCTCGTAGAAAGGCGCTGGTCACATCTCCGTTGATGAGGCACCATCGACGTCGGGTGCCCTCACCAACCATCAACCGCACGGCTTCAGCTGCCGCACCGCCACTGTAGTTCACCTCATCATCGGACTTCTTCTGGAAGTTTCCACAACTGACTATCCTTGTTTTCCGCCGGAACACAGTATTTGGCTTTGACGGGGGTTTTGCTGTATATACTCCCTTTCCGGGAACCACCACGGCTCCAGGAAGCCTCAGGAATTCCTTCGCTTCCTGCCCCCTTACTCTTTTGATCGCGTTCATGGACTCCATGGCCTTGATCTCGTCCATCATTGAAGGAACCCATTTCTCAAGGTTCTTTTCCACCTCCGCCGGGTGGACGGTGTGGACAACCCTGAGCTCGGTTTGATCCGTCTCGCAGGTAGACAGTATTCCTTCAACGTCCGGAGTGTAGAGATTCTCAGCGACTGCCTTGGCGACCCTCATAACATCAGCTTCCACCTCCGTAATCCTATCGACGAGGTCAAAATCCTTGATCGCATCATCCTCGTCCGTCACGAAGGGGTAGTGGAGGACTTTGTCATTCACTTCCTGGATAGCCTTCATGCACGCGTGATCATCCCCCTCCTCAGGCAGCACAAACCCTGCCTCCTCGAGCACATTCTCCATTTCCTGACTGAGCTTTCGCCAGGAACCTATTGTATGTCCAACCACAATCAGACGTGGCCCCTCAGTTCCTTGGACCGCGCAATGCCATCGCTTCGGGTTGACCTTCGCGGGGTTCGTCAGAGAGTGAACCTGACCTGGGGTGGTCTTGTCATTTACAAGCATCTCCATGTAGCGTCCTGAAAAAACATCACCAGGTCTCAGCTCCTCCCATACTCCAGCGCCTTCGGTCACCTGTAGCGGGGACACTAAGTTCCAGGAATTCTTGTCATTGAACACGTCTCTGTGGGTGGGCATACATGTGTTCTTCACTAGGGAGCTCCGTTACCTTCTTTGTAAGCTCCGGAGCTTCACTCGTGTATTTCGTCACTCCGTACTGGCCTCCGTGATTGAACGCGCCCATCGTGACATAGCTGCTGCTGGGGTCCGGCCTCCGTCACTAACTGTGGCCTTTTCACCGAGTGGACTGGGTCCTTGGCAACCAACTCCAAAATCTCTTTGATCAACGCCCTTCGGTGGGATGCCTTCTGGGGTCCCGTCAAACTTCTGACAGCTACTCCATCCGCATCCACTGCCGACTTCCCTCGTAGTCGCCGCTGTGGTGGGGGCTCAAACTCCCGCACGTCCGCCTCCGCCGCGGTGCCAGGATCATGTAGGCGAGGTCGCACATTGGTTGTGACCATAATCCTGCCATTCTCATCCTCGAGGACCGCGGAGCCATTTCGAACATCCCACACCGGACCCAGATAAGTTCCCTTCACCCAGTGCGGCATCAAGTCGTGTTTGCCGCCATCACTGTAGCGCTTCTTTTTGATCGCCACCCTGGTTCCATACGGGCACACAGGGTTGAAGGTCTCGGGGTTCAGCCTTTTTTCGCGCTGGTTATGGGCAGCCGTGACCATAGCAGTCGCCCAGTGCGTTGTAGGCAAACCGGAAGTCCTCAGCAGTAGGCGAGCTTGTCCCTTTAGGTACCGCACCGCCCTCTCGGCCGTGCCATTTGACTGAGGAGATTGACCCTCAGTCCGCGTCAACATAATTTGTTGACCAAGGGTCCATTCCCTTAAGGCAGGAGATCGAAGTTCATGAGCCCGGCCGCTGTGGATCCGAACGACTGGGAGGTTCATGTGCTTGAGCTCCAGGATGATTTCTTGGATCGCCTGCATAACTTGCTTGGCCTTCTTACCCTTCAAGGGTTTGACAAAGTAAAGGTGATCCATGGGAATTTGGCGGTTCCCTTCCAAAAGCTCATCTTGTTCTTGATCTGCACGCTGTTGGCGGTCCGCTTCCTCGTCGTCGTTCCACAGCTCCTCGCCCTTGACCTTCCTCACCGAGGGATCTCCTTCTTCGTCTTCTCGATCCAAAGGTTCCTCCTCGCCGAAGTCAATGTATCCCACACCTCCCTCGGGCTCCGCCTCATCATCGGCCGGCTCATCGAGCTCTGGAACTGGCAACTTGCACGGGTCCCGGGTGGGTCCGGTAATTAAGCCCAGGACCCCGGGAATAAGCACATTTCGGTTACCGAGGGTGGGTTGTATGCACATGACCGTACAAAGCACACTGCCGTCATTGCGACCGAAAACGACCCACAAAACTGCTTCCAAACGAGCTGCGAGTGGTTGCTGGTGCTGCCCTTGCCACCACGAAAGAAACGTTTGATTTCAATGTTTTTGCCTCGTGGGGTCCATCTACATTTTCCACCTTAGGCTGTGGTTTATGCCGTTGCCCACGCACGACAAAGGTGTCTGATGTTTTGCAATCGGTTCTATCCAGTTGAAGCCTCAGGGAGGGCTTAGTTTAGGGTTTAAAGCTTTAGGGGCCCTCCCAAACTAAACTTAAGCCTAGGGGCCTGGGCCCTAAACACTGTAAGCCGAACCCTTAAGCCTCAAGCCTGCTCAAACTGTAAAAAGTTTTTGTCGGCCGTCTTTTTTCCCCAGCGCCATGAGCCTCATGTTTAAAGGTTTGGAGATTCATGGCCTTAGGGCTTAGGCCTCAGGCTTAGGGGTTTAGGGGTCACCGTCGGAATCTCACAACTTGCGCAGGCGTAGACGTACTCAGGATGCAGGATCCAGGCTGCAGCTTGTGAAGCTTTCAAACTGAGATTTCGCAGCTTAAGGCCGCTTAGGGCAAAGTTTGGGCCTCCAGTGGGATAGTGGCAAGTGTGTGGAGACTAGGTGACTAGGTGGATATAGTATACAGGTATGCGGTTATGTCGGTTATTCGGATTCTGGGTTCTAAACAAGTGCCAGTCAGTAGGCTCAAGGCAGCCATGGGGCAACCACAACCCTGGAGGGGGCAGGCAGGTCGGGTCAGGACAAAACCAAAAAAAAACAACAAGAACTGCTAAAACTCGTGCCTAGCAAGCTGAACGACCCGACACACATCGCAAATGGTCTATGTTGCAAGCCTGTCCTTAATTACCGGGGTCCGGCCTTAATTACCGGACCCCGGCCTTAATTACCGACCCCCCCTCGGTAATTAAGGTTTTGGACCGGCCTTAATTACCGGGGTCCGGGCTTAATTACCGACCCCCCCTCGGTAATTAAGGTTTTGGAAGCATGTTTTGGTGCATTTTCGAGCGCTGACCCCCTCATTTTGACGGGGTCAGCGCTCGAAAATGCACCAAAACATGCTTCCATAACCTTAATTACCGAGGGGGGGTCGGTAATTAAGCCCGGACCCCGGTAATTAAGGCCGGTCCAAACCTTAATTACCGAGGGGGGGTCGGTAATTAAGGCCGGGGTCCGGTAATTAAGGCCGGACCCCGGTAATTAGGGACAGGACCGCGGTAATTAAGGATGGACCTCGGGAATTAGACCGGATCCAAGCGCAGGGCTTAATTACCGGACCCCTCTCGGTAATTAAGGTTTTGTGCGGCCGAAGGCAGGGTTTCGAGTTTAGAGTTCAGGGATCAGGGTTTAGGGTATGGGGTTTAGGTTTAGGGATCACGGTTTAGGGTTTGGAGATCAGGGTTTAGGGCAATTTAAGGTTTTAGGTATGAGGTTTGTAGGACTTAGGAATCAGGGCTGATCAGGGTCCAGGATTTAGTGAGATTGGGGCGATTAGGGCTAGGGTTTTTAGGCTTCGAGTTTAGGGTTTGGCTCCATTGCAGCAGAAACAGGAACAGGTGACAGGTACAGGTGGTAACAAACCACCCGCAATTCTAATTAAAAACCCATGAGCCCTGGCCCTTGACGAATCCATAAACCTCAACTGCCTCAACTGTTGATCTCCTCAAAAAGGAGCCTGCTGTTGCTGCCGTTGGGGATTAAGGGTGTTTTTTGAGTGTTGGCACGGAAGGGCACGCGATAGCGCGAATTCGCTGTCGAAACATCTGTCTGTGCGACGACTACAATTTCCTGATGAATCCAGATGATGCAATGATGCGCTGATAACATGGAACAAGCCAACGGACGACACATCACGGGCCAATGCGGCTCAAAACTTGAATTTCCGCCTGCAGTTCAAATTTTGACGCAAACGTTAGGGTGGGCATGAAAATGGTCCAGTCCCCAGTCCTGTTTGAATGCAATCCGTCGTCGTAGTCCTCATCCTGTCCATCACATATCAAGGCCGTCTGAAAAACACACGCTCAATTTTGCTGCGTTCAACACCGAGCCCCTCTGGACCGGAACATCACTGAAAACCCACGTGCAGCACGAGCCCGGGGCTTAATCACCGACCCCCCCGGGACCCGTGCAAGTTGCCATCTGGAACCTCCAAATCCAAGTTCCGGAAGTCGTAGTCTTCCGCCGCAAGGTCCTCCGGTAAAGGCTCGGGCGGATCCTCCTGGTCTTCAAACTTCGGCTTGGTGTAGGCCGCCGCCAAGAAGTAGCGGTATCCATAGCCATGCGCATCCCTCGACACCGCCCTCAACGGACCTCCCACATCAACGCTCAAAACATAAGCGCTCTTTTGTTTGGTCCTCCGGTGGGGCCGTCCCGTGCCCAGAGACATCACGCATTGCTCACAGTCCTTTCTGAAAGGTACATGATCTCGTTGTACATGAAGTCTCCAGCCTTGCTCCGCTGTCATCTTCCGTACGTCTGGTCCTGGGTCGCGATGGGCCCACGCTCGTGTAGATGCAACGCCAGAGTCCATGAGCTTCTCGGCGACGTTCCTCCGGACAGCCAACACCCACGGTCTCCGCTCATCTTGCTTGCGCCCCTTCACGTCCTCGGACTCCCGCATCTCATCAAAGAACTCAAAATCCAAGTTGCTCACGATTGTAACGGGGGACTTACTCAGGTAGCGAAACGCTCCTTGGTCGAACGAGACCTTCTTCATACCCAAGGGCTCCGTTGCCTCGATGAACGACCTCATCATAGGTGTTCGCCACAAACTCGGGGCGTCCCTTCCGTTGACAATCTCCTCGGCATTCTCGGGGTGGCTCATACAGAACTTCACCTCATGGCCGCCAGACTTTGCATGGGCGACCAGGTACAGCATGAGTTGTCGAGCCACCAAAGTGGTCTCCTTATCCACATAGTACCGGTCCGTAGGGTTCAGGTCCGAGAGGCCGTAGGGCTCCTTGGTGGACCGAACCGGGCCTGGATAACCGGGTCGATCTTCATGCCTTTTCAGACTGAACGTGCCCGCTGGCGGGGCACCCAAGACGGCCTTCACTCTCGAAGACATCGCTCCCCACATCAGGGCCTTGTAGGCTGGCCCCATCATTGACCATCCACCATTCAACACAACATCAACGTTCACGACCACGACCTCAGTGTTTGTGCCTGGGTTGATTTGGCCCGTGAGAGCTTGGATGGGGTCCGCGTTCACCTTGGTTCCTCCATACATGTTCAAAATCCAAGCCCTCGACCTCATCAGTCGCTTGCGAAGACGCCTGCATAGCGGGAGGCCCTTCAAGTACTCCCACCCCTTTTCATCCGTGACCTCCACATTGGGGACCATCGTCCCGGTCACGGCCTCCGGAAGGTCCTTGAAGATGGGGGACTTGAACAGAACCTGTAGGCCATCCACCACACACCCCTCCTGAGCGTAGGCGGCGAGGTTCTGCCTCCAATCCTCCTTGTTCACTTCCATCATTCTCACCGCGTTGAGCTTCTGCTGGAGGCCTTCTGCCCGTTGCTTCAGCTCTTCCACCTTCTTCATCTCGAGCTCCGCGATGATCTCCGCCGCCTGACCCGCATCGGTCATTTCCGGACATCCTGCACGCAACCGCGTCCTGATTCGTCCATGCCGCGGATGAATCAAAGTAAATCCTCCCTTCGTCCACCTCAGAGTGCAGCCGAGAATGTCGATCATGGCACCGAAGGGTACGATGGGCTGCACTCGGTCTTTGTCCTCCGCCGCCAGCAAAATGCTGCCCGAGGGAGCTTGCTTCAGAATCCGTTGCTCATCTCCCGCCAGGGTTACACAAACTGCCTTGGTGTTGTCCTCCTCACAACGATCTCGAGCAGGGCGCAGGACATGGGTCGCGCCTGAGTCCAGGAGGACACCTGAGTCCTCGGTCCCTGGAGCTTCCCGGGTTCCGTCAACCTTCATTGTCTTCAGCTTCAGCTCATCCAGCTGTCTCTGTATCGACTCATACGTTGGGGCCGAAGAAGAGGAGGTTGAGGCAGGCAAACCCCAGCTGGCCTTCTTGAGGGCCTCCGGTCCATCTCCTTCCTTTGGCTGCCTTCCACGGCCAGTTGGTGAGGTGGACGGAGATGGCTCTGCCGCTGGCTGGGTTGTAATAGAGGACGTTCCTGACTCCGTCGGGGCGTTCATAGTCCGAGCCGATGGTGCTCCTGTTGCGGTAGCTGAAGCAGACTGCGGTTGATCACCCCTTGGCCTTTGAGCTCCTTGGGCAGGCTTCTCCTTGGTGGGGCAGTCCTTCTTCATGTGGGAGGTTGCCGAGCAGATCAAACATCGACCGGCCTTTCCCAAGCATCAAAGAAGTTCGTTGGTGCTTGTCGTTCACACGCATCAGGTGGGGGGGTACCGATCCCCACTCATGGGCAAATTGACAATCTCCCCCGCGCTTGCAGCCTGCGTCCGTCTTAGCGAACCACTTGCATGGCCTCTGGGTGGAGGTTGTAGTAGAGGAGGTCGACGGTGCTGCCTTGGGCTTCGGAGCTGGCTGGTCTCCCGGCCCCTGCGCCTGCATTCCCTTGACCTTGGGACCCTTCTCAGAGGTCGGTGTCCTTGAAGCATCAGGTGTCGAAGACGCTGCCGAAGACCTCTTTGATCCACTGGCCAAAGCTTCGGCTTCAGCCAACAAGTGCTTATGAAAAGCAATCACTGAATCATGCGTCGGCTTCGTATCGAGCTTCAGCGTCGTGCGCACCAAGGATGTGCGGAACGCAGCTTCTGAATTGCCATCCAAGACTCCCTGCATGATGACCGACAAGGCTCTCAAAAGCACCGACGGGTCTGGCGTCGAGACGCCTACGTCGCCAGCTCGCCTGAACCACCTTTCCCAATCCCGCAACGACTTCGCAGCTTTGAAGGGCTCAGTTTGAGCCTGGTCCAAGACCAGCCTCTTCTCGGTCTCGCCGCCCGGCTGGTATAGGGTGAGCACTCGGTACAGTATCTGCGTTGCCGACTGAATGGAACGCCTCATCACCAAGTCGGCTCTGACCGAACCGTCCAGAGAGGCCAATAACATGGACGCCGCCCTCGAATTCAGCCTCGCGAACTTGCCCTCCTCGAGCTTCTTGTCCACCGGGGCCTTCATCGCCAGATGCTCCAGTGGTGTGGCGTTTGACCACTGCTCATACCCTTTCTGGGCTGCGCTTGAACCTTGGTCCACCAGTCGTGGGAGCTGTCGCTCAAATCCGCCATCGGGGCTTGTAGAAGCTGCAACCAGTCCTGAACCTCCACCGGAGAAGTCTCGGGATCTGGAGCCTTGAGCTCCGGAAGCGCCGTTACTCCAGGCTTCACCGTCTCTGGGTCCGTCCCTTCTGACTTTCGGTCCAAGGCACGAACCTGCGCTTCCTGAAGCTGCTTCATTCCCTGCGCAATGACCCCCAGGAGATCCAGATGAGTCGTGTCCTTCTCTTCGGAGCCTTCATGAACACGACCCGTCGGGACACCATGACTGGAGCTAGCGACTCCTGGTACCTGTTCTGCTTCACGGCTCTGGTCGTATGCCCGATCACCTCCAGGTAGATTCTGCTGCATTGTAGGACGATCACCTCCAGGTAGTCCTTGCTGCATTGCGGGACGATCACCTCCAGGTAGTCCTTGCTGCATTGTGGGACGATCACCTCCAGGTAGTCCTTGCTGCATTGTGAGACGATCACCTCCAGGTAGATCCTGCTGCATTGCCCGATCACCTCCAGGTAGTCCTTGCTGCATTGCCCGATCACCTCCAGGTAGTCCTTGGTTCATTGCCCGATCACCTCCAGGTAGTCCTTGCTGCATTGCACGATCACCTCCAGGTAGTCCTTGGTGCATTGCCCGATCACCTCCAGGTAGTCCTTGCTGCGTTGCCCGATCACCTCCAGGTAGTCCTTGGTTCATTGCACGATCACGTCCAGGTAGTCCTTGGTGCATTGCCCGATCACCTCCAGGTAGTCCTTGCTGCATTGCCCGATCCTTGGTGCATTGCCCGATCACCTCCAGGTAGATTCTGTTGCATTGCCCGATCACCGTCAGGTAGTCCTTGTTGTCTCGCCCGATCAGCAAGTAACTGATTTCTTTCATACTGTAGCTGCTGAACTTGCCCTCTGAGGTCTCTAGCTTCTCCTTCGTACCTTTGAACGTAGCGAGCCAGCTGTCGTTGGACCTCAGCTTGAATCTCATCCGAGGACGTCGAGCTTCCTTCGGGTGGAAACAACAAAGGCGCATCCCTTGGCCCCCTCCTCAGCCTCGCGTTCTGCTCCGGTGTGAACAGAGGCGCTGGTCCCTGCTCAAGTGACCTCAGTGGTACCTGAAACCGCTGCTGGGGCGGAGGGAACTCTTCAGGAGGAGAGAAATTCAAATCTCCAATCCTTCTTATAGGAGAGAAAGTCGCCGGATAAAGATCTCGCTGCTGGTGCTGCTGCTGTTGTTGTTGTTGTTGCTGCTGAGCTGCCGGGGTCGCTGCCTGGGATCCTAGAAAGCCCAAACCTTCCATAACCCGGCCCTGAAACCCACTCGTCCTCGTAGTTGTGGCTCGTAAAAACTCAGTCAGTCGTGCAACCCAGCGAACTGCCGGTAGACCTTCCGCAGCCTCATACGAATATTCCATCGCCACCGTACGCTCGGCCCGATTCGGTTGATCCATCGTGGATCCCAGTGGGGCTCTCGCCCTTCGCGGCGACGGAGGACTCGCTGTGACTGAAACGAACTCGCTCTCCTCACCAGGTCTTACATCCGGTTCCAGAACTGGCCTTGTGGGCTCCGCAGGCCTTTCCAAATCCGACTGAACAGGTCCTCTGGTCTCCACCTCTTGACGAAGCCTGCCACCGCCCGAAGCATGGTCCGCCATCCGCGGGGCCGCTTCCTGTGGCGGACTCTCACGAACAGCCTCCATCCTCGGATGGTCAACTCCATTCATCAAGGGTTGGTCTCCACGGGCCCGCCCATCGCCTTGTCCCGGAACGTTCGCCCGGTGATCATCTTGCTGAAGTCCCCATATCCTGGCCCCGTTTCCTCTCCCTCCATAACCGGAGTTGCAGTCTGTAGCGACTCAGCAGCCCCTCTGGACCCTAAGTCGTGCCGTCTTCTTCTCAGTATCGTGGTTAAACAGGAGAGACCGCAGGTCACAGGAAGCAGGACATGGCTCGCGCACCGAATTGTTTCTCGCCGTACAGCACAAACCTGCAAGGTACTTAGGCGCATCTGTGCATAGCCTAAGTCAAGTAGTGCCTTGCTGTCTGCTGCTAGTCGTGTTCAACGTGAGGCTTCTGCCGATCATGGCAAACGCCGATTCAGCCCCTTGGGCCATCCGCTGAAACATCAAACATACATCAAGGTTCCACGACATTCATCCCCAGCTCCACTAGGGTTGACACGAACTTTACAGGGAGATGTCTTTGGGCATCAACACAGTAGCAGTAGCAGTAGCAGTAGCAGTAGCAGTAGCAGTAGTAGTAGTAGTAGTAGTAGTAGTAGTAGTAGTAGTAGTAGTAGCAGTAGTAGTAGTAGTAGTAGTCGTAGCAGTAGCAGTAGCAGTAGTAGAAGTAATAGCGGTAGTAGTAGAAGTAGTAGTAGTAGTAGTAGTAGTAGTCGTAGTAGTAGTGGTAGTAATGGTAGTAGTGGTAGTAGTGGTAGTAGTGGTAGTAGTGGTGTGCACCCGGACTCCAAATTGACATCTTGGACGGAGGACTGCACGAGTGCTTGTCTTGCGCACCCGCACTGTTTGTTGCAAGTTTTCGCTTCAGATGACCATCCAGTTCTCTGCACCGATTAGGTATAGGTCCCAAGCCCGAGCAGTGTAAGCTCTACATGGAATCTTCCCAAAGTTGACGTCAAGAAGACCAGAGCACCTGGACCGTATCTGTCCATGATTGTCTTTGGCTTCGGCACCTGAGGCTCTGCAAGGTTTGGGGTGGATGCTGCCTTCCCGAAAAATCTGTCGACTTTGGCACACACTGCCGTATAGTTCATGCTGCTTGCAGCACGGCCACAGCAGTCTCCATCCACTCCTCGTAGCCTTCGACTTTGATGCCAGAGGCCACAGCCGTTCCATGCACGATCTTCATGGCTCGGGTGATGTCCTCGCAGGATGCTTCAAGGCTCTCGAAGCCCGTTCTCCCAATGGTAGAACCCCTAATCGGATTTCTAAGGGATCAAGCTGTGATGCGCTCCGGAGCACGGGTCCGCTCCAGAGAATCACGTATCAGAACACGGGGTCCCTCGACCCACTGCTTGACCACAAATGCCCATACACGACACCGTTTCATGCACCCTTGAAGCCGATACCTGCAGCTACCCCGATACCTGCATACGAGTACCTCCTCAAGCCCTTCGCTGGCCGGAGCCTCGCAGTTCAAGTCCGGCAGCTTCAACTTCGCAATCTCTTCCAACTTTTCGATGGTGATGCTACCGATGATGTCTGTGCCTGAACGGTGGAGCTGTCGCACAATTGAAAGGAAACTGGAGGCATGCGCACGTCTATGCATCGGTGTGTTCCGAAGCAGCAGGCACACACACGAACCCACATCCGCGTGCTCGCGGACATTAATTATCCTCACTGTTCTCCTCTATGCTCCAGATTAACTGCCGGCCTCAACAAGGCTGCAAACAGGCGCAGGGGCCCACTGAAATCTAGACCATTCCCGCCCCTGTACAGAACAGCAATCCCGCCCCTGTACAGAACAGCAAACGGTTGCTCGAAGCTCTCCAAAGATGCCCAAACCACTTCTGCCCTGCGAAAGTCCGGAGGGCTGGGGAAGAAAGTCACGGGTGCTCTTCTTGCCGACCTATATATACATCATGTATGCTACATCTGAGACATTGCTTCAACCATGTTTGCGCCCAAACACACCAACTCATACAGTGACTTCTGCTGGAAAGCTAAGAGCACAGTACGCACATGCGTCGGACAGGGAAGCTGTCGCAAGGCCGCGTGCAGCACACAGCGACTGGCATCAAGCTCCAATCCTCATCCATTTGGGTACACGGTGGGTTCCAGAAGCCCCTTGGGCCCGCGCATGTGCAAGTATCAGCGTATCTGTGCTGTACATGTACAACTCGACAGACCGGTATGGCTGGGCCTGCTTTGCCAGAGCCTTTTTGTTTATTCACGGCCTGCCGGAACTGGAAAAGAATGAACAGTCTGATGGCTGTAGTCCAACGTTCACAAAGCAATTGCCAAGCACCTTGTGAAGCAGTGCGGCTGTGAGCGGTGTCTTGAGCTCGATCTTGAAGCTCTTGTCGCTCATCACCTTTGCGTGACAGACGGCTTTCGGCTTCTTGCGTTCCACCCTTGGTCCTAAGGTTCATTGTATGGACCAAGTGGCATGGACGATGCAAGGGCAGGTCTGGCCGACCTGCCGCGGAGAGCTTTCTGTAGTCCAACTACGAGAGGTGTAGGCTTGGTAGGCTGAGGGCCGGGGACAGGCCTTGTCTGCAGTCAAAGCATTGTACTCCTCTCAAGCAGACAAGGAGAACTGAGGAGCTCAAACAGCAATCAAGACCTTCACGAACATGGCGATGTTCAAGCCGAATGCCCCAATGGCAGGGCCCACTGGTGGGGCTGGCGTGGCCTAGGCACACCGCTCGAAGTACGAATGCTGAGACGTGCTTGGACCACGCGGATACTGGCAGCACCCAGGCCCACAGGTCAAAGGCTAGACGAGCACTGCTGGGGGTTTTCGTCGCAGGTGTTCATGCGTTCGCGACGTCAGCTTTGCAAGCGTTAATACCGTGGCATGCCGGCGATTGCCAGCCGCACAGGCAGCAACCGCTGGAATGCATGTAACGATGTCCGGAGAAGTCTTAAAGCGTTCAGCAGCTTCAAGAAGCCACAAAGACCAGTTCCACTGTTGCGCACGGACGCATGCGCATAAAGCAGAACTGAGCGTGATGACTGTTGACAAGGACCGGCTGTTTGCCTCTATGAAGAGCAGCAGACTTTGCTTCCATTGTGCTGCAATGGCGCAAGCAGAGACCGCTGCTCCGAAGGAGGCGGCAGAGGGCTGAGGCCGGGTTGGCTGGGAGAGGGCTGCCAGCATCTGAAGGGCTCTGCACCAGCGGCCGGCAAGGCCGAAAGCGCTCATGGCAACGTTGTAGCTGACCACATCCACAAGCATCGAGGTGTCTTCAAGATGATGAAGCAGCTCAAGAACGACTTGCGACTTCTCTGCCTTCCCACACGCGCTCATTGCAGCATTGTACGTCACTACAGATGCCTCAATGGACCGGGAAGTCATTAGGTCAAGAATGCTAAGTCCACGCTGCCAGTCCGAAGCCTTCTCACAAGTGCTGATCAGTGCGTTGAAGGCTATGCTGTCGGTCTTGATGCGACTTGCATCAAGCTTGTCCAACATAAGCATGCCCCACTGCCAATCTCCGACCCTCCCACAAGCACTTATCGTCGCGCTGTAAGCGGGCAGCGATGCCAGCAGTGACCGTTGTGGTAGGGATCTCAATATGGAGAATGCCGACTGCCAGCGAGCTCGCCTGTGACAGCTGATGAGAGTGTTGAAGGTCACTTCGTTGGCTTGGAGCCTGCCTGCAGTAGCCTGTAACAACGACACTGCCCGGCACCATCCACCACAAGCAGCCAAAGCCCCGACTGCAGCGTTAAATGCAGCGATCGAACCATGCCTCGCACACATCTCGAAATGGTTCAGACATCGAAGACTACGCATCCACTGGCCGTCCTCAGAAGCAATGAGGGAAACGCAGGTGGCCTCGTCCCAGCTCACGCGGCATGCTGTCATCGCTCTGAACAAATTCAGGGCCGCAGGCCACTGATGGCCACACCCGGCCCTCTGACATGCGTGGATGCCGGAGTTGAGCATGATCTCATTCACGACAACTGCGAGGATCTGTGCTCCCCTCAAAAACTCGAGTGCCCGGGACCACTCGGAGCCCTTGGCACAGAAGCCGATCGCGGTCCCCAAAGCGACTGTGTCTGCCTCTGCGTGAGTCAAGGCAGCGGCCCACGTCCCGACGCTCAGCGCCTGCTTCCAGGTCTCCATGGCCCCCTTGTGGCTCCGAAGGCCCAGGCGGCAGTCTTCAAGACTTCGCTGCCACAGCAAAGCCTTCCGGCAGACGGTCTGGCTGGTCTTGAGCGTTGTGGCATCTCGCTTCACGTGGGCGTCCCCCATGTACTGCACTATGAGAAACGCCCGCCGCCACGCGCCTGCCCTTGCGCAGGCACTGCTGGTGGCATTTGTTGTTATCACGTCGAAGCTGCGTCTCTTGCGCAGATCTGCCAACATCTGCCAGGCACCGTGCCATTCCAAAGCACCCACAACAGTGTTGTACACAATTTGCGTAGGCTGCATGCCGTGATTGACGAGCATCTGAAGAAGCACCAAGGCCCTCCCCCAATCTCTCGCTGCTTGAATACATGCCCCCATTGTGCTACAGAAAGATATCACCTCAGGGCGCAATCCCATCTTCTCCATTAAAACCAGCAGGCACAAGGCCTGCTGCCAGTTTCCAGTGTTCTGGCAAGAACAGATAGCGGCGTTAAAGGCGACTGCATCTGCTTGCAAGCCTCTGCAAAGATCCTGCAGCACAGCTAGAGCTTCCTTCCACTGAACCGCCGTGGCACATGCGCTGATTCCCAAGCTGCAGCTCTGTCCATCTGCCTGCAGCCGTAAAGTGCCCGCTGTCCTCACACAAGTTACCGCTGCCTGCCACTTAGCGATTCCGATTGCACTGCTTGCTGCGCTGAGCAGGATGATGTCTTTCTCCAAGCCTTCCTGGCCTATATCGTTCAGGAGATCAGCACACTCCTCCCATTGCTGCTTGCACGCTTGGATGGACGAGGTGAAAGTGACGATCCCGGGCTGCAAGCACTTCAACTTAGTGTGTGCGAGCAGGAGCAGCGAATGTCGCCACCGCTGACTGCCAATTGATTTCGTGTATGTGTTCTTTGTGAGCTCGCCAAGCCTGCGCAGCTGTAGCTCGGCCAGCAGGTGTAATGTCACGTTCCACTCCTGCCCTGCTCGCCCTTCTCGCCTCCGGCCGATCTTTGCCCCAGGCATGGGTGTGCGCAAAGGGCGGCATCTCGCCGACCGCCATTTTGCCAAGTCATGCTCATGCCCTCACAGCTCCAGGATATGGATCGCTCGAGCACAGGGAGCCTAGCCCCCGCCAAATAGAAAGCCGAGCAAAACAAATCTCTGAGCCAGTCTGGCAGCAGGTGGTGAACAAAACTTCTGCATCTACCTGCATCTACACGGTTTCCAGGAGTTGAGGGGATCGCTTTCCCGCCAGTGATCTTGGACAACTTCACCTGTGAAGAGACAACAGTCAAGCACTCCGGCTCTTCCGCGTGCCATCCCGCCTGCGCTACCTCTGTCACGGCACGGACGGAGGTGGCACTCCTGGTCCTTTCCTGCCTTCCAACAGAAACCTCGCAACCAGAGCTTGTCTCTGCTATCCTGTGAGTGTCATGGGTCATGAGCTGGTCATGTTCTGGTCCGCCCGCTTGGCTCTCGGCTCCCAGTGCCAGAGCGGCGCCTCCGACAACCAGTCCAAAGCCTGACGAAGATGGAATGGAAGATGGAAGAGACAAGCAGCAAAGCTCAGAGTTGCCGGAGCTGTGTCTTAATCGCATGCACCTCGTGCCCCACTGTTTTCATTCCGAAGGCTGGCGCGTCCTGGGAGCAACCGCCGCTTGAACTCGAACTCGGAGTTTCCGGCCAAGACATTTGGCCTCGCAATGCCGGTGTCGCCGGCGCAGGCGCCGCTGTGGTGGCCAGAAAGGCCCTCCTTGGAGTCAAAGGGAACTCACTCTGCTCAGCTGGACGGGCCGCCGAGTGCGCAGCTGCCCAAAGGAGCAGAGGGCCGTCGCCTGCGAATTCCCCCGGATTCGACTGGGCGATGGGAAGAGGGTAAAAGCTGAGTCGACGGCAGCCGCGAGAACGGCTATCCACGACATTGCCGGGGCGAGGCACTCGCTTTGAGCCGTCGCCCTGCAACATGCAACGTCATCCGGTGACTGGAGCCTTACCAGCACTCTCACCAGTCTTCTACGCCCCACCCTTCCCAGCAGCTCTTTTCCAGCCCTAGGCTACCCACTCGCTTCTAGCCATGCTTCCGCCGAAGGACTTGAAAGCCTTTTCGGTCTGCCGATTGACCTGGGAGAAGCTATCGTCTGCGTATTGAGAATTCGTTGTGCAGTGCGCAGGAGAAAAGGAACCGGAGGCACCGAGCTCCCCGGCTGACGCAGTTCCAGCGCGCGCTTAGGCGTTCTTCTTCTTCTTCTTGGCCATCTCGGTCGCGTGGGCCTCCCTCTGCTCGTGGTGGTACTCGATGAGGCGCTGGGCGTAGGCGGCCTTGGCCTCCTTTCCGGCCTCCATGCGCTTTCGGGTGATGGCCTGTCCGAGGAATGTGTGACGTGACATGCGAGATGTGACGTGCCAGACGTCCTGACGGTCCCTGCACACCTTGAAGTAACGCTTCCTCTGGAGAAGCTGGGGCGTAATGAGGCGCTGAATCTTAGGTGCCTGCAGCGTGGGAACAGCACCCCTGCCGTCTGCGCTGTCCCTTCTCCGAAAATACACCAAGACAGCGGTGCACGGCCTTGTTCTTCTTGCCCTCCTTGATCTCACGGCGGACCACGAACTGCCTGACGTCGTCCTGCAGGCTCCAGGCTGCGCTAACGCCTTTTGCAAACGCTCAGGAGACGGGAAGTCGACGCCTTCTTCTCCAAGCCGAAGAGCTTTCGAATGTTGGAGGCCCGCTTTGGGCCGAGGCGGCGGGGCTTCTGATCGTCAGTGAGGCCTGCGGCCGAAAGGGCACGGCTCTCACGGCTCACGGCTTGGACCCCCCTCGGACCTGGGATGTCTTCTGCGCCCTTCTTCACCAGCACCAGGTGCAGCACAGCCAGGTCGGGGCCCACGATGCAGCCTCCGACTCTTCATCCAAACAAGATGCAACTGTTCACATCCAGCAAATGATAGACCGTATACCCCCCCTCCCCTGCCAGCGGCCATCACGACGGCCGGCCACCCTTCAAAGGGAAACCAAACCCAGCGCCTCGAACCGACTTGCGCTTGCGGCAGCCGGAACGGCGCTCACGGTAGCAGGACATCCCCTTCTTGAAAAGGAGACGCACACGGTTGTTGCTCATCACACCTCGGACAGCTCGAAGATGTTCGGACGTGTGGCGATTTCCGACATCTGAGGCACGCACCCTGCTTCATGGGGAAGCCCTGCTTGTCGTTGCCACCACCAATACGAAAGACGTAACCTCGAAGTTGCTTTCACAAAGAGTGACTGTTTGCACAAGCTCCAGTTTACGATAAACTCAGCTTCCAGCCCTTGAACTCATCTCCCAAAGAGTCGCCCGAAACCTCGCTGGCCATGCGCTTGTCGAAGAGCGGGTACCTGAACCCACACCGCATAGGCCAGAGGCCCTTCGATGCAAGACCGGCTACCAAGACAAGCGGTCCAAGACAAACTCAGAAAAAAGCATCCTCGGTTGAAATCTTGTTGCAGCTTCTTGTCGTCGTCGATCTCTACCAGCTTCTGCATCCCCGTGGTGGGATTCGAAATGTTGAGCTTCATGGCGACGATCTGAGACAGGAAGGAGCGGAAGTGACGGGGTCTTGGCTATCCGGCCTGTGGCTTAAATCGCTGGGCGCGACTTGAGCAAAGGGCGACGGCGACATGACAGCACATCTCGTAGCCTATCTTTGCACGCGCTCGTAGATTCGTAGATCCATAGATCCTGCTCCATGTCGCCTGTTTTCTTTCAACCGAGCGGTACTGGAGCGTGCATTAGCTCGAGTCTGAGAGCGCGTTCAGGGCCTCTCACGTCGCCACGTCGCCGGGCGACGGCCGGGCTGTCGCGCTGACAGCTCCTCACGGGCTCCTCGCGGTGCTCTCCTCCTGGCACTTCGTCCTGTGACCTCCGCACAGTCACAAGAGGCCCGACACTGCAGAGCGGCACAAACTTCTCAATGCTCGACTTTTGGGCTTCATGCGTTCCCCACAACGCACAGTCGATTGCCGTGCAGATTGGCCGTATGTGTCGCAAGATTCAGGCCACGGACAGAACCCGGACTTGCTAGCCCAAATCTTGCTGCTCTCCCACCTGTCGCCTGCTCAGTGCCACCCTTACCCAAGCCCACTTCAACAGCTCAAGCCGAGCCGGCGATTCAAGGTGTGAGAGGCCGTCAAGGCACACAACGCTTCGGGTGCTTGCAAGCTTTTAGCCAAAATTGGGAATCGATGGAAAACTCCGGTGGAGATGAAAGGCTCCCCTATCAATAGTTCTAAGAACGCTGCAACCACTTCTAGCGCTCATCTCCTCCGTTGTTCTTGCAATTTGTACAGTTGCCCTGCTGCGCGACCTCTGGAAGCCGCTCTGCAAAGTGCAAAGGCTAAGGCCAGGACACTTCAGATTACGAGTGTCCCGCAGTGGGCAATTAAATCGACATTGCTCTTTTGACAAAACTGCTACAGAGACGCTTAGTGGCAAGCAATCAAGCATAAGGCATGCAGCGTCAACTGAGAAAACAGAAGGCCTTCCCAAGCCCAAAACATGAGTACTTGTCCACCTCTGGTACTCTCATGCTACCACAGGATCGGACTATTCATTGACGCTGCCACCTCTGCCAAGACACTTGCAGTGACACTGGGAGTTGAAGCCCTGTCGAAAACGGAAAACGATGCAGGCTCGTACTAAGTCATACTACCTGTATATCCCCGTGGCTGTGAAATCCCGGTGCGAAGCCTCTTAAAAACCAAGCAGAGATCTTGCCGTTGGGTCCGAGGCACGGTGCAAACAACGGCGGCTTGGAAAATGTTGGCGCAGCATGTGCGTCGCCGCCCCTTTCGTGCACGAATTTAAGGCCCCGTGGACTAAGGCTCTGCCCAACCAGGACATGTTCCTTGGGCCTGGACCAAGCCTCTCCCTCTGGGTGCTCCTCGCTGGAGCTGACAAGGGAGGAATGATTAGAAACTGTTGCACGACCTGCAGTGTATCTGCAGCTTCGGAAATTGCGCAAGATGCTTGCAGAAGACGAACGAGATCCCGTCCGGAGACTGACGGAGTCGAGTCAGCATACGCTGAGCTCCAGCCGCTGCCAACCTCTCAGCTTCTCGAGCACGGCTTGCCGCAAGGCCGGGCTCGGCCTGCAACGGCCTGAAGCCCGGATGTGACTATGGTCACTATGTGTAGTAACTTAGAATTGCTTCTTCTTCTCGTCTTCCTCACAAAGCGCTTGAAAGTGCCAAGCAGCAGAAGAAGCTGACGGAGGAAGCCGACGACGTCTGCCGAAGCACTTTCACGATGTGGTCCACGAGAGCAACGAAGAGCTTCGAACCAGGCTCGCATGGAAGAAATGTCTGCCCGGGGGCTGGCAGAGATAGGGAAGCATTGCTTGCATCCTACTTTGCGCGCCTCCCCCTGCGCCACGGACACGGCGTTGAGGAGCGACAAGCTGCCACCACGTCCGGCGAGGCAGTGCCACAGCAGCTGGTGCAGGGCTCCTACAGTAAGCAGCGACAACAGCGCCACGATTTAACCAAGACAAAAGAAAGGATTACACCAGCCTCGACGCCAAACAGCAATTGAGAAGTACAGACACCAACAGCTCGATTTTCGCACAGACTTTGGCTCGGTTTCGCTTTCAAGTAGAGTTGGAAAGCACTTTGCGATGGACAAAGCATCCGCTTGAAATGCATCAGCAAGTATATCGCCAGGTCAAAACTGCGTTCGGTCTTTTGCGGCGCCGGAGCCTCCAGCACCGGAGGCTGCGGCGCTGGAGGGGGACTTTCTTGTCAACAAAAATCGAGGCCCGAACACACGTTCGAGTGAGAAATACTTGCTGATGCTAAGCTCGGCAGTGCTTCGTACCATTAGCCGCAGCCTCCAGCGCCGCACCTTCCGGCGCCGCAGCCTCCGGCACCGAGGCCACCGCCTCCGGCGCCGCAGCCTCCGGCGTCGCAGCCTCTGCGCGCCTTTCTTGCCAGCAGATCACGACCGAATGCATTGTCGACCTGGCGAAGGATCGCTATTTTAAGCTCGGTCGGTGGTGCTTTGTACCGTAACCTCCAAGCCTCCGGGGCCGCAGGAGGCCTATTTTGTCAAAAGCAATGTCCCTCTCCGGCGCCGCAGGCTCCGGCGCCGCAAGAGGACCGAATGCAGTTTTGACCTGTGTCATATTTGCTGATGCAGGTCAAGCGGTGCTGAGCACCATCGGTGGGCACAGTTGCCAAGCAATGTCCCTCTCTGGCGCTGGCTCCGATGCTGGAGGGGGCCATCGCTTACAAGAAACATGACGATACATTTCCCAGTTCAATATCATGTACGACAAACTGACACCTCCACAGTTTCTGGCGCCGCAGGCTGCCTTTCTTGTCAACAAAATCGAGGGCCGAATGCATGTTTGACCTGGCGAAATATTTGTTGATGCATTGTGAGGTCGGCGGTGCTTCGGACCATATTTTGTTGACAAGAAAGACAACCTCCGGCTCTGCAACCTCCGGCGCCGCAGCCTCCGGCGCACGGTGAAAGATCGCTATTGCACGTGAAGCTCGGCGGTCCTTTGTACCGTACGACGTCGTACAACAGACTCTCCAGAGCCTCCGGCGCCCGAGCGCGCCTATTCTGTCAAAAGCAATGTCTCTCTCCGGCGCCGCAGGCTCCGGCGCCGCAAGAGGACCGAATAAGTTGCCAAGCATTGACAAGCAATGTCCTTCTCCCAACAGCAACAAGGACAGAGCGCATGTTTGACCTGACTAGTGCATTTCAAGCGGCGCTGAGTAGCGTCTGCGGAAACAGTTGCCAATGATTGCCAAGCAATATGTCCCTCTCCGGCGCTCCGGCGCGGAGCGGACCGTTGCTTACAAGAACAAGAAACGAATGTTGTTCCAGCATGACGACACATTCTCCGGCTCACCTCCAGCCTTCGGCGACTGAGGCTGCAGCACCAGAGGCTGCCTTTCTTGTCAACAAAATCGAGGACCGAACGCATGTTAGGTCTGGCAAAATATTTGCTGATGCATGTTAAGGTCGGCGGTGCTTCGGACCATTTGTGGCGCGCTTTCGGAGCGCCGCAGCCTCCGGCGCCGGAGGCTCTGGAGGTGTCGGTTTGTCGCACATGTGAATGAACTGGAGAATGCATCGTCACGTCGGAACAACAGTTTCTTTTTCTTGTAAGCAGTGCTCCGGCACCGGAGCCTTCGCTGGAGAGGAGCATTGATGTGGGAGACAGATGAGTATGACGAGTAGAGCCTAGGGACCAGACGGGTGATAGAGCAGCCAGGGTGTGTGATACAAATGAGTGTGACGAGTAGAACCAAGGGTCCCAGATGGGCGTTAGAGCATCCAGGGTGTGGGAGACAAGTGGCACGCACATGAGTATGACATGTAGAACCAAGGGTCCCAAACGAGCGTTAGAGCATCCAGAATGTGGGAGACAAATGGGAGACAAGTGGGAGAAAAATGAGTAGCGGTTTCTAGAGTAGTGCCGTGAGAAATCCAAAAGAGCGTTAGAGAATCCTGGTTCTGCCAAAAAAGCACAAGGCAAGAGAAGAGCGGGTCCGGAGCACGGCTTCACTTCCCTGCAGTTCCCTGCCCCTTTTTCTGCTCTGGTGCTCGGGTGCTCGCTTCGCTTGCCGCTCTCCTCGGAGCTCGGCTCGGCCCTCCTCTGGGAGGCGGCGTCCCACATCCTAGGGCGAGAGCATCAGAGCTACTCAACTACGTCCCCCTCTCAACTCTCAACTCTCTCCCCCCCCCCCCCCCCCCCCACCCGCGTTGCCGCGGACTGATATCACCGGCCCGCCCTCCAACCACAGGTCCGAGTACCGCCAACGCGCCTGAAGACGAAGGCTGAAACCCACCCAACCCCCCCCTCTCTCTTGTGTGGCGCTGTCCAACATTTTGTTGAGCAGGAGCGCCAGCAAGAGCTCCAACGGCAAGTCTTCCTTGGCCCGGACCAACTCCGTCAGGAGAATGCCTGACTGCATGTGTGGCTCAAGAAGGCAGAGTAAGAGCGCTGTCCGCCATCGCCCGCGCCTTCCATAATCATGTCACCCAGGCTCGGAGTTTGCGTCGCGCTGAGAGTTGGGCTTTGAGCCACCTCCCGCAAGGCCTCTTGACATCGACTCCATCGCCAGGTCTTCACCTCGCAACCGAAAAAAAGAACAACTGTTCTATCTGCACACACTACGGCTGCATGTCTGCACTGCCTCTGCATTGTGGCACTATGGTCTGTAACGTCTTTATCCAGGAAGTTGCTTTTGATTTGGTGTGTGCATGAGGCATGCCCGCGATGAGGCCTCCTGCAACACCTCTCCCACAGTGGCGCAGTGGACAGTTTGTGCTCACATCCGAGCATGTACACCAGTACACGGGATCTCTCGGGCCCCCTTCCCCGAAAGCCAGATCAATTGACATCGTCTCCTGGTCGTCTCTTGGCGGTCTCTGGGTGGTCATTGGTCGTCGTGGTGCTCTCTGGTTGTTTGGGGATCTACACCAGCATCTGAAACCCAGGAAGAAGAGCGCAAGCATCTCGCTTTCAGCATCGCACAGATGCAGTGTACACGGTGCTGCATGCTGCACATGTTCACTGTCACGGTCATCGGAGTAGTTGTCTCCACCTCTACCATACTCTCTGCTTGAATACCCCGTAGCAAGGAAAGCCAGCCTTGCACTCGGACACCAAATGCTCCATCCAGCTCTGCCAGAAGAGCAGAATGTCCACCACCCCGTCACCATCAGAGGTGTCCAATATGTGGGAGGCTGCTATGAGCCTGCCGCAGACGTGCACACGGCTCAACATGCTGGTTATGATGCACCCTGCATGAAGGCATGTCAAGAGTGCACGGGTGGGCCAAAGCAGCCACATCGTTTGAGACCGTTTCGACCACAATTCAGGCTTCTAGACTCTAACTCCAGCACGCTCCTGGCACGAGGGCAAACATCAGCGAGCTTGGTCGGCATGTCGGCAAACACGTGCTGCACAGCTCTGACCGACGGCCGGGGCGCCCCGCGCGCACGGTACCAAGTTACAAAACCAGGCAGATTTCTGCTAGAACTTCGAGTATGGAAGGATCAACAAGGTAAGAAAAAAAGGATGCTATTCCACCGAGGCTTGAGGTGTGCGTCACTTGAGACGTTCCTACCAAAAGAGATGAAGTAGAAACGAACGGAAGGCATAGGACATAGGACCACGACCTGAGCATCACCACATACCACCAGCATCACATCAGGGCCCCGAGCCCGAGCCTCCTGACATCGAAATCAAGCAGATGGCGTGCCACGGCAGGTCGAAGCAGCTGCGCCAGCAAAGAGGGGAAGCGCTTCCCGGCGCACGAAGCCGACGAAGCCCACGAGTCCAGCAGCCAGACAACGCCTCAGCATTGAAAGGCTTGGTTACTGGTTGGTGCCGTGACGACGTGTCATGTCGCCGTGCGGCCGGGCAGCAACCATACGGAAGGGAAGACAGCAAGTTGGTCTCACACAGAGGCACCAATGCTGACTCCAGCTCACCTTCGAGTCTCCCACACGAGGATTGACAGAGGAAGCGAAACTGAAAAGCAGTCAGACGAAGGCACAGCCCAAGTGTGGCCGTTTTGGCCAAAGTGCAATCGCGCGTGTCCGAGCAAAGGGGTTCACCCCAGATGAGGCGCCGAGCTCGAATGCGAGTGCCATCCGGTCAGACTTGTGAGTGGTGACGCGGAAATGTCACACCACGCAAACGTGTAACTGTATGTGTCGAGCTAGCGAAAGCTGCTGCCCTAATCCGCAGCCTGGTGCTGCTCTGAGGAGCTCCGGCAAAACTAACATGGCTGCCAGCAGGGACCTGGTTCGATCGGACGGCGAAACACTCTCACGCTCAGCAGCAACTTCTTCTCTTCCAGGCCTGTTGTCCAGACTTGACCAGCAGCGCGCAAGGAGCAAGGCGAATTTGTCCCAGACACATTTCTCAGCCAGGCCTGAAAGCGCAAAGGAGCTTATCGGCCTGGTAGGGCTAGCTAGCACATCTGGCGATCTAGCATCCAGCTTTAGAAAGGCCGGTGGTCGTCATCTGAATATGACTTTGAGAAGCTTCTGAGGGCCAGGGTGCCGTGAGCTTCGAAGGCCAGGGCGAGGGACAGAACGTGCTCCTGTCAAAGCAGTCCCGGCTGCCCACAATGTCATTGCGCCGGGTGAGTTGTTAAGCAGATCAACAGCTCGATGAGGATCGCATCTGGCGCCTCGACCAAAGGCGCCGTTGCAGCATCTGCGAGCGCCGCTTCCAGCAACGGCAACATCGCCGAAGAGGTAAGTGCCTGACTTACGACGGAGCTAACACCCGACCTACCCGGCACGGTACACTCGGCCAGAACACCGCCGAACGCTTGCAAGAAGCAAAATAGTCGTGTTGCTCTTGGATCTGTTGGAAAGTCGTGGATCCTTTTGACTTTTCACAACCACATGGGGCAACTTCTAGCCTACGCCAATGACTCAAAGCAATCGACAGACCAGCTCGCCAGGTTTTCTCGGCTGTTATCGCTGACAGTTGCTGTCCGCAAGCACAAACCAGGTTGAATGGTTAGGAGCCAGCGTCGGAGTCACGTGTTTCCATCGTCTGTGCGCACTGAACTCCTGAGAAATGAAGGGAAGAAGCCTCAACAGCCAGTCAAAAAGCACCAGGACGGTCATCAACCCAAAGACCAGCACAGGCGGAGGTGAATTCTCCTGTTCCAATACCAGATGCCTCAAGATGAGCGCGCTCGGAAGAGAAAGCTGCAGTTAATGAACACTATCCTGACCATATCGGCAGTGGATGGCAAACAGTACAACAAGGTCGGTCTCTCCGCGCACCAGCGAACACGCGACAGACGGCCTGTCTCTCCTACAGCTTAGTTGCCTCAGCAAAGTGCTCGTGCAGGGCCAGAGCTTGGCCGGCGGTCATGGCATGTGCTGACGAGGCGATCCGCTCCTGGAAAGGGATTACGGCGCAGCAAGAGCCCAAAACCGAAGCAAGCCAAGGCTAAGGAACAAAACGTCGCTGCGACGGAGAGCCGGGCAAAAATCAGTTGGTCAAGGGTATCCTCTCCCAACACTCGGAGAATGCTCCAAGCAGCCGGCCTCCTCAGACGCGAAAATCGAAGAGTCAAGCTTTCGGGCACATGCGTCCATGCCTGGCTAGGGGCTAGTCGGGCTAGTGAGGTGGTAGATGGTGGCAGGCACTGGCACGAGGAGGCTGAAGTTTCAGCTTAGCATCAAGTCAAACTCTACAAGCTTCTTCGAACTTGCCGATTGCTGGCCATCGAGGAGCACTGCCACCTGCAGGACTGCAGGAGCATTCAACGTGATTCCGCCATCGAACCCTCCCCCACGGCATCACATGACGCACCAAACACGATCTCAACCCAAAGCCAGGGACTCAGCAAACCGGAGGCCTGTCCCACAGTGTCCAGCACCGAGTCATCGCTGACCCCGAGTGCCGACCACGCCTCTCGTGACTCGAGAAATCTTGTTGAGTCTTCGTTCTTTGTCCCGTCAAGATGATTTAAGAAGACGCTGCAGCATGACGCATCTCAGCTCCGGCCTTGTGCCCACCTTTCAAGCCGACCTGGTGCAGCAGCACCTCCGTGCCATGCTCTTGGACCGATAGCAACAAGATTTAGGGTTCGACTCAGATGACAGCTGCACGCTGCGCAGAAGCTTAACGAAGGGCAAGCCACCAGCTGCAGCAATGGATTTTGACTGCAGCTGTGCTGCCATATCTGGACATCTTGCCTGCAGGCATGCTCGCTCAAGCAGTACAGCAAAGCCCATGCCTGAAAGTCTCATCATTCCAAGTTGCAAGCACTGCTTCAGGGTCAACTCTCGCAGGGCAGCGTCGAATGCGCCGAGGCAGCTCTGCATCGCCTGGGGTTCCTGGGCTCTTCCGGAGGGCAGATCCGGACAACAGGCGCAGTCGAGCAGCCGCACTGCTCCATTCGAGCCAGGTCTCTGCGGTGAAAGCACCCGCAAAGGCCGAATCTTCTGCGCTCAAGCTGCCACCTCACATGCAACCTTGACTCACGTCCAAAAATCCAGCAGCAGATGGCACCTTGCTCTCCGGCTGAAAGAAGCTCCAGAGCATTCTCTGCAGGCGTTTTGGATCCATCGAGAAGGAGGTGCTCCCCCTGCGCGGACACCATCATGGGCTCCTTCTGCACAGCATAGCACAACTCACAAGTGCTGTCCATTTGCAAACAAGTTTGCTGGGGTCCTTGTGCTGTACAACAACCTTCTCCGTGCTGCCGTCCTCATGAGCTGGCAGAGAACAAAGAAGCCTACTCCTGTTCGTCAGCAAGCTCGCTTTTTCCACCACGGAGCCATAAACGTGCAGCAGTGCAGAATGATTGTCATGCAAAGCTGCTTCTCGAATACTCGAATCGTTCGAAATCACCGGAAAGTCTTCTCGGCCTTTTGGCGCCGCCTCGACGCCGAACGCGCCGATGCTCGGCGCTGAGCGCGCCTTGCGGCCACTGGGCGCCGACTCGCCGACCTGGGAAGGCTCGACTTTCGACTTGGCCTTTGGCCTTGGCATGCCTTGGCCGAGGCTGCCAAGGCCTCGTCGAAGGCCTCGGACCCTGGCCGAACGATGGCGCAGCGCCGTCCACACAATGAAGCACAGTTGTCAAAGCAGCGATACCAGCCTAAGGTCGGACATGCACAATCCACTACTCACCCCGATGTTGGACCGGAACCAGTTGTGAACCTTATGAGAAATTAGATCCAGGCTGCAAGGCTGTGCCGACCGCAGAATGCCCGAAACGGGTCGCGCTGCAGGCGCTGGTCGGCCTTCCACTCGTCAGGTGCTCCCGGATATGTCTGAATCCACGGCAATGGTAATGTCCCCTTGAGCTTACCTAGCCGACAATGGCATCACAAAACCCCAGCCACCGAAAGGATCCTGCTCGGAAGCCATGCAAACAAACTCCCTTCTTTCGGAGTCTCCTACCCCTGCCTCGATGCTCTGCCTTCGGACCTCCTGGGCGGTCTCATGGCTCGATCCCAGCAAGCCGAGAACGACCATCCGGGTCCAGAGTCCAGCTGGCCCAGGCCCAAGGCTAAGGCCAGATGAGACTGAAGCCAAAGACTACGCGAAAGCCACGCTGACAAAGCCGACGAAGCAATGCTTGTTGTGCTTGTTGTGCTCGCTGTGCTTGCTGCGACTCCTGACTCCAACCACTCTCCAACACTCTCTGAGCGTCGTTTATGGCCCCTGCCCAAAAGGGCTTACGAGACGGGATCCAGCAACGCCTGGCCAGGAATGGAAAGTGCAACTGCAGCACACACCATGCGCCGCACGAATGGCGTGCCTGCAGTGGCTTCCCTCTGCGTGAGAGCAGCTCCTGCCGCGGGGAAATCATTTTTCAGGGCACGAGGCGACCCAGAACTTGCCTCCATCCTACGGCTGATTTCATCGCTTGTCTGGAGCAGCTTGCTTCTCGCCTGCAGGCGGAGCGAAGCTTAAAGATTTACCCAGCCCGGCCGCACATGGCTGCACAGGTGCCTCGTCGCTGAGGGAAGCCTGGCTCCAGCACATGCACATGGTGACAGTGGTTACATGGCACGGCAAAGCTCTGCCTGAGCCGTGGCCGCGCTCCCATCGACCGTGTCGCCTCGACCGGGTCCTCGGTCACGCGTAGACAACCGTCGGATGCTCGCAGAAAATAACAAGCTCTTCGATGGTGTCTGTACTGTGTTTCTCTGTGCACAGCCAGCTCTTCAAGCCTGTCTACTCACTCGTCAGGGCCATCCTCTTCGTGTCGGCAGGGTGATCAGGTGCGTCTCTCGCGACAGGTGACAGGAGGCCGTCGTTGAATTGCAGGAAGGACTCTGGACACCAGCTCTGCCGCTCCAAGCCGCCAGGGAAAGGATGTGGGCCGGTGGGCCAGGGCCTGTCAGCATTGGGCCGTGGGTTGTCTATCGGTTGAGGAGCATCTCAAAGATCCACTGCACCAAATTGTTCACGACTCGCAAAGTAGCTGTATCAGCGCATCTGCTGCCTTTGCATCAAGACCCTGCGACGCATCCGTACGAACAAAATGCTGTCGAAACAAGGACTTCATCATGCCCTCTGATTTGAGCGAACTGCTGGGTGCCAGATCCTTCGCGCGCAAAAGAAGCTCGGGCTCGGGAGGGCACGGTCAGTGCAGTCCCATGCAGTCCCCAGTCCTCGTCATCCACGACAGCCCAGGAGTCTACGCCCGAGGCGGTCACGAAAGCCAAGATCTGGTCGACCCGGGCTTCGCTGCCCTCGCCCCCTGCCACGGTGGTCCACTCTCGGAATGAGAGCCCATATTTTGCCAACTCCTCTAGAAGCATGTTGCGGGTCTTCTCAAACCTGACATGAGACAACTTCTCCCAAATCCAGATTCATGCTATGGAAAACCCCCAAACCTGAAGCGCCAGCAAACTGAAGACTCGCTGCAAGTACAAGCAGACGAGCTGCTTGCGCCAAGACGAGCTGAGGATGATCTGCGCCCCTGTTGTGGACACGACTCGACGAAGCTCCTGCATACAGGTCCCCTGGAAGCAGTGCGATGTGTCGACCTTCTGAGTCTGCTCAAGCATTCGCACCTTCAGGGTTGCAGCATGGCCTCTCTATGGCCTTCTCAATTGTCAATTTAACTTCTGTCAATCAAAAGAGCCGCCGCACCCAAGCTCACGTTGGAACCTGCAGAGGATGCAGCACTCCATCCACGTCCAAGAAAAGCAAACGTCGCTCTTCTAATGCCGGTGATTCAAGCAGCTCGTCGGGAGCTTCTGCTGGCTTCTCTCTGTCCCGGTCTGGTGGCCGATGCGGAGCGGGCATGTGTAGCAGCAAGGAGTGGTTCTTGACAGCCGGCAAGCCGCAACTAACCAAGTAGTCCATCATGGGAAACACGAGCTTTGTTGCCTACTCTGGGGTACAGTCTTGAGCCGTGGGAGAGCACAGGGCACCCATTCGGAGATCAACATGGCATTGTGCCGCCGGTCTATCTTGCCTCTCTTGGGCTCTGGCCGAAGGCGCGGTGCAGACCGGCTGCATGGTCCTCGGACGTTGGAAAACACAACCCGCGACCCAATCTTTCTCCTTGCACTGGCCCGGGAATCAGGCTCCGGAAGCGCCTGACCAGGTACCAGCTCCGGCGGCCGGCGGAGGGGTGCACAGAATAGAGAATCCAGCACTCTTTTTCAGGCCAGGGCCTGCGATCTCCGGCGGTGCGGAGAGCTTGGCTCCTTGTGGCGATCCGGCTTCGTAGCAACATCTCAGGAGCCACCTCACCACTTTGACATCCTCCAGGGACTCCGGAGAGCGCAGGGCTCCTGCACAGCCCCACATAGCAACCGCAAGAGACACCACCGTCACTACGACGGCGAGAGGGTCTGAGCCTCGGTGCTTCCTGCTTGGCCGCATGGCCTGGTAAAAAAACGCCAGCGCAGCGGCTTCAGGCGCATTGCAGGTCCTTTTGAACAAAGGCCTTGAGCTTCCGGTTCCGGCTTGGGCCGCAAGGCCTGCCAGTCCTGCGCCGTCTGAAGCAGAGAGGGTTTTCAGAGGAAAGCGACAAGGGTCAAGGGCCTGGGGCATCCAAGCATTTGTATATCGCCGCAGAGCCTGACCAGCGAGGCAAACAATATCGAACCCCCACATTCCCCTGGACCGTCCCCTGAGAACCTCTGCCGCGGCGCTGTTTTCTTCCTTGAGCGCTCGGGCTCTCGCCTCTGTCTCCGCTCTTCCCTTCAGAAGCCTCGCATCTTCCGAGGCCGAGGCTCTTATTGTCTCAACAGCACAGGCTAACAGCACAGGCCAAGGCGGCTAAGGCGGCTAAGGCCCGAGGCACCGGCTCGTCGATCTCTCGGCGCGCCTTCATCACGGCCCGTTTCAAAGCCAAGTTCTCGCCTCGAACGCAGATCTCGAACAACCTCACCCAGAAAAAAGAACCCCTTACCTGCCTTGCAGATGTGCGGTGACCAAGCGGCCATCGGCCAACAACCAAGGGTGCCTGAAAGGACCAAAGCAAGAGCATGCAGGACAAAAGAGGTAGCCTTACCAGCCAACTTCATCACTTGGAGCTGAGCTTGTCCATATCTCCTCCGGCCTGCATTGCTATGTGCTGAAACGCTGCCAAGTAAGTGGACAAATGTCTGCACCTCCGGGCCCGAGGGGCTGGGGCCCAGCCCCTCCTTGCCCTCAGGCCTAGGAAGTCACACAGAGGCAAGGCATCTTTTTTGGACTCTTCTGGCGACCGCCTGAGCCTGAGCCTGCTGAGCCTGCTGCGCCTGCGTGGAATCCTTTGGCGACGAGGCCTGAGATGGCTACTTGGGGACCACGAAGCAAGATGCCAAGCTTTGCAGGTGCTGCAGCAAAGGCCTAAACCTAAACCTCTGACTAAACTCCCACCCCCAACAATCTGCGGCAGGGGAGAGAATCGTGCCAAGCAAGCTGCCAGTCTGGTTCTGCTCTGCGAACGGCAGCGCGCCTGCATGACAGAGGGCACTGCCAGAGAGGCCTTGCCCACTTAAGCTGAAACTCACCATGAATCCCACCAGGACATTGAGGCCACTCTCAGCCAGTTGTTGCTTCTCGCCTCGGAACGGCATGCAGCCGCAGAGGCGCGGAGGTGTTGAGAGGCGGCTGGGAGACGCTGGGATGCTGACGCTCCAGCTGGTCCAACCTTTTACTGACCTCACACTGAGACTCGGACTCACACATGCCCAAAGCAAGGCTCATCGCATGGCATCGAATGGTGCCGTATCCGCCTTCAGGAGCTCGTCTTGCATGGCCCCTCCGGCATCGGCGGCTGCTTGCACGGCCGCTGCCACGGCAGATGAGGAGCCTAAGTCTTCCGTGTGAACCATGAAAACCGCTTTCAAAGCTGGAACTACATGCCGTCTCATGCCGCACAAAAAATCTCAAGAGATCCAGACGTAGGCTGCGTAATTATCATGAGCTGCCGGCTTCCGTTGCCAAGCAGCGACGCGACCTTGGACTTAACTGTGCAAAGATGGCATGCATGTCAGACATGTCAAGCTTGAGTTCACCGTGTTCGCTTGGTATCCCACAGCTTTGGCCAATGCTGCTTGGGCATTTACCTCCCCACACAAGGATCACTATATGCACGCGAATGTCCAGCATTGCGCAGTTGCCATTTACACAGTACTGCACACCGTCGCTCCGATCTTCCAGCCCTGCCACTGCCGCTCTTCTCCCCGAACCACTTGAGTACTGCCGTCTTAGGCTTGTCTCGAACCTCGTGAACTCGAAACTACCACGCAACACGTCACAAACCTCACGATGTACAGCTGCCCGGTACCGAATGCAGACTGCCCGAAGTCATGTTGGCGGCAGCAAAACCCTCATGGCATTGGTGCTTCTCAATCGTGTTAGCAGTTTTATCTTCCGTCCTAGCACCATGTTTCCTAATCCGGAATCTTGCTTTGTGTAAGGCACGGCCGCGGATGATCAGATACACCAACATCATAACACTCACGGATTGTGGACGTGACCAAGCTTAAATGGAGATGGTACGACAAAGTGTCAGCCTGCCTTGCGGGAATCGTCCGCACCGCGCCGACCGCGGATCGGGATCGGCCTCAGTTCGTCCAGGTCGTCTCGGCCACGGCGCAACCGAGGGACCGGGTCCGCGGGCTCTGCATTCACCACGGCTTGCGCTTTGGCGACCTGCAGCGGGGCTTCGTCCGTCTTACAGCTTTCTCACCGCTTATGTCGTGGCTTACGTGCTGAGGCCGGGGCCGGTCGTGCTCGACTGGACCGCTGCCTGGAAGCTCCGGCCGCGGAGGAGCTGGAAGACAGAGCTCCTGTCGACCTCAAGGAAGACCGGACGTCCGACCGGGCCCGCCGGACCAAGGCCGAGGCCAGAGCGAGGACTTCTGAAGCGAAGTCTGCCCAGCCTGCGCAGCCCGCCCGTCAGAAACTTCATCGGCGTTCCAGCTCCGCCGTCTCCGAGGCAAACACCCCGTTGCCCGGTCTGCGGCCGGTGGTGCCTCGACAGTCAAACACGAGTTCCGCCACCCGGGTCTGGGTTCAACGCTCGCAGGAGTCAAAATTGGTGAGCTCGTGCCGATGCCCCATGCAAGCCAAGACCGCGGCTTTGCTGAGAATCACTAGGGGCACTGCCTCGTGTACATGAGTACGCCACGGCCACTGCAGCCAAGCCGATACTTCACAACAGTTCTCCTCGGGCAGTGCGCTCTCTGCTGGTGGGCCGAGAGGTCCAGGCGCCTGCGGAACTCACTCGCACACGCTCGTTCGACTCCTTGAGAAACATCTTGGTCGACGACACCTGGACCACGATCTCGGCTGGTATTGCGATTCCAAAGCCCTCGGCATCGGTGCACCAGTCAAAAAGATGTGGCCAGTCAATCGCAGGCCGCGGGCCTGCAGCAGAACTCTGGACGATGGCCTCACATGGGCTCGACAAGGCCAATATCAGTGGACCTGCCTCCCTCGCACGGCGAGCGTACACATATGCCATCATGACAACACGCGTCATCCTCTTCCTCAAACAAAACCATCAAAACCACCGTCGCCACGTCGACAGCATCATCACCATCATCGTTCGTCTAGTGTTCTCGCCTTGTCTTTATGCAACCTACAAACACACGCCACTGCTCAGGTGTCCTAGACATGTTGCACTCAGTGATCCACAGATTCCGTAGCTTTCGGCCGCGCATGGTTCCTCATGTAACACGGATCTTCTGCCAGTTGCTGATCGATTTGGTCACCACCTGCTCTCTCGCGAACTTCTGTCCGTGGTCTCCAAAGGCACGGAGCTGCAGCGCTGGCGCACAGCTTGTCGGATCCTCAGACTGATAGGGCAATTTTCTTGAAACTAACAGCTATTTGCAACCAGATACCTGCATAGCGCCACCCTTAGGTCTTCGCGCAGGATCCGTCAAGTTGTGCCGGAGTCGGCTCGCCATCTCGGCACCTGATGTCATGGACGATGCGGGGATTGGCCAAAAACGCTTGTCGGGGGGTCTAAGGCGGGCACGCTTGCTGAGCAGATCATGGGCACTGTCCATGGCCTGTCACTCACCGGACCCATCTTGACTGACTTCGGAATATGCAACACATCTCTTGCTCTCGAAAGGAGTTAGAAAACAAATCACATCTCTTGCCGCAGCTGGAAACATGTCCCACAATGTCCCACAAGCATGAACACAAGCCCCCATACCCCGCCTCATGCTGAATCTGCATGGGCACAGGCCCGGAAAGCCATCCAATTCAAAAGGTCGGGCGCAAAGCTAAACGTCGTGAAACCCAACCTCCGCCTTCTGATCTCGTCTTAGCTTGCTCTGTCATGGCGTAATAGAACTGACAGAAACAGAAGGGCAGGAGCGGATTCAAACCAAAGAGTATCCGGCCCGGTTTGACTTTAGTTCAGCTGGAAGTTGTAGGACCAAGGTTTGGACGGTTTTTGCCAATGGGGCTTGACGGGTCAAGGTCGAGAGCTCAATCTCGTGGTTTAGGAGCAGCTAATTATGCGCCAGGCTGCGTGCAGCACAGGGACCATTTACTTGAAACTCCACCCTCGCAAAAGAGCATGAGGCAACAAGCAGCTGTAGCATCGATAAATTTCGTGTTGATATCGCCTTCACATGTCTCGATCTGCGCGCATGCTGAACCGCTGCATGCCATTCCGTGAACAGCATGCTGAGCCTGCACGACCGAACCACGACCATCACTGATGTTGTTCGATTTTGGCCTCTGTTCAAATGCGAACCATGCAGTACACTATCTTGTTCAAGAGCTCAGAAGCGGGAGAACCGGGAAAACAGCAAAATCCTAAACCGTCGCTCAACCTCGGTCAGCCCAACGGCCGCTCGCAAGTACGACCGAGGCAGGGTGCAGGGAAAATTCTGGAAAATACCTGCGCACATGTTATCATGGAGCGAGAATGTCTTCAATTTTGAAATTTGTCGTTCATATTTGTCATTGTTATTGTTTCGCTTTTGCTCATCGCGTGGGTTTCGGAAAAGTCCTCGATGGTTCTGATGTTTTTCGTTTGTTCACGGGGTGCTTTTTGCGCAGGTTTTCGTTTGTTACTTGTATTCTTTCGGTTTACATGTCTTCCCCAAGCCTTTAAACCCGACATGTTCCCAAGAACCTGACCGATTCAATCAGATCTTCATCACACTTTGATGGGATTTTGGTGGATGTCATGTGGTTTTGATGGGACTCAATGGTTCTCGAAAGATCAAGATGGCACTGGCCTGTTACGGTTACACTTTGTGGTTTCTGCCTGCGCAAATACATTTCTCACGCGACGACGTTACTATTGCCAATAGTGATCACAATATAAACGATTGTAACTCGTGTATGTACTTTTTAAGAGCAGAAACACGAATACCAACTATAATACTAATGGCATGTTCCCAATGAGTTCATGACGTCAGAGACGGGTAGTTGTAATCCTTGCTGTAACAACAAGATATTGCTCCCTCACTGTGAACTCCATGTGTGAATGATGTTGTAATGTTGATAGCCCCGTTGCCCACAGCGATACAGGAGCATCCTGTGAGATCTGGGTCTGCCTTTGTTCAAAGGTTGGCTTGATATTGTAGTTGTGGCTCTTGGATACCACGCTTCAACGACGTACGCTACAGAATGACGAGCACGCTTGCTTATTTTTGAGCCGGTGCAACATTAAAGATGATGACCTCCGCACAGTCAGCGAAGCTGCTTCTGGATTCATATGGAAACGTCGCTCACTCACTGCACTACACGGTCTTCCGAATGATTGTCTCTACGTTGTTTCACATTCCGAGCTCAGCGATGGGTGGTGGTCTGTCTGGATATTGGTTCTCGCCGCAGCGCTGGCCGCCGTAATTACTTTTCGAAATCGGCAATTTCAGCGCACGTTACGACCCAAAACCGCAATACATCTCCCCATCATGGGGGCAGATCATTTTCCGCCCCCCAAACCAAAGCTACAACGTGCAACAATGCAGAAGCGGGTGTTCGCTGCGTGTTCATGCGAATCCAGGCACAACTCAGCACAACAAGCCCCAAGCCCAAAAACTCTGAACCCAAAACCCGACACCTGGAACCTAGAAACTCGACAGCCAGAAACCCCAAACCCAGAAATTCTGAACCTCTCAGCTCCAAACTCAGAAACCTCAAGTTTGGGAAGGAATTTTGGGGTTTAAGGGTTTAAAGTCCCAGGTCAAAACTTTCAACATCTGTGGGATGGAGGTTTCTGGTTGTAGTTCTAGGGTTTCGAAAGTTTAGACGAGTCTCGGATTATTGAATTTCGAATTTCTTGGTGTGGGTTTCTGGCTTTGGGGCTGGGGTTTAGGGTTCGATTTTTCTGGGTTGGACTTCTGGGTGAGAATTTCTGGACCCAAAACCTCTTAGCCGGAGACCCAAAGCCGGACGTGATGCATTCCTCCGGGAAACCAATACTCTGCCCACTGGAATAGATGTGAGACAAAGTTTTGCTCGGTGCTCAAATTGTGTTTGTGTTTTGATTCGTTTCAGGTGGTTAGGTCCCGCAAATCCAACCGGCGGGGGTGCTTGCCAAGGCTCTGAGCAGGGTGCGTGCTAGAGCCGTCTCTGGCGACTGTGACGTTATGCTCCTACTGGCTGCGGGGCCCACGGCAGCAGGACTTCTACGACTCGCCGGGCTATTTCCGTCTTGGGTCCTACGACTTGTGGGACCGCCGGGCGGTCGTCTTCGCCAACATTCACGCGGATGACCCCAGCTACAACACCCCTCCAAGGTTCGCTTGGTCAGCTGGAAGTCGCGTGAAGAATGGCGTCAACAGCACGATGCATTCATTGCCCAAGGCGGCTGAGAGACGGCCTGCAGTTCTACTTCCCAGCTTGTGACTTGCAGAAGTACTGTGGAGAGCATCTCCAGCGCAGCAAGTTCTACAGACTTCTTGTTGAGCACATGGAGGATAATGATGATTCTTTTCAAAGCTCTGCTGGACAGCTGGGACTGCTGTGCGCAATCGCAAGTGGAGGAAGCGAAAACCACTGAAGATTCAAGAAATACAACAACTGCATGAGCAATCTTCTTGTGCTAATGACGCGCGAAAACATATGGAACACACTGTCGGAAGCTCGGTGTAAACAGCTTGAAATCAATCTCGAACCGATGTTTCATCTTTTTCGAGCACAATGAGGGGAGGATGGGCGGGGGTTGGGTTGAACTTTGTACAACCTAGGCCTGCCGGAGGCGGGGAGCCAACAACCTGAACCTGACGCTCAAAAGTTCTGGCTCAACCCAACGTGAGCCTCAGGTTGCATTTGAATTGAACCGAACCCTAACCCTGTGAAAAACGCAGAGCAAGTCTCTTTTCACTCCACGCTTGAGCCAAACACCGAAGTGTTCAGCAAGGTCTCTTGCGGAGTCTCGCGCAGCAAATTCCGTCTCAACTTTGCTAAACAAAGGAGGAATGACATGCAACTGTCCTAACACTTCTCAGGACTTCTGTACTCACTCAAACAGCAGTGCACAGCCACTCTGTCCCTTGGCCTGTTCCCACCGGCACGAGCGAAGCGAGGGTCGGCGGAAAACAGCAACAGTGCAGTCAGAGCAACACGCACTTCTTCAAGGATGCCCAAAAGCATCTCTAGTGCTGTAAGCGCTCATCACGGTCTTCAAACCAACTGCAAACATGCCAAAACATGTGTTAGCCATGCAAATGCCTGTTCAAGCTTCCAAAACAGAACAGTTCAAGGCAAAAAGGATGAAACCCTTTCTCATGCGCAAAACAAGCATGTCGGTACTCAAGGGCACACCTAAAAGGAGCAAACTTTTCTCGGTCTTGCGCTCTGAGTCGCGGCCGCCGGAGCGGCAAGTTTGGTCTGGGCTGTACTCTGACAGCAAAAGGAGGAGGGCAGCCTTGTTTAAGGCGTCCTCCGCTAGGCCTACTCCTATCCCCCGTTCCTCCCAATCTCCGTTGGGAGGTTGCCGGAGGAGCTACTTCGGACCTAGTCTAGCCCTCCTCCCAGGCTTTTGCTGGCGAGGTTGAAGCAGCCTCAGGATTTGGCCCTGTGCCTCCCGGTGCCGGTGAGGAAAGGAAGCCGGCCATGGCCTCAGCTGTTCACCTCCTTGTGCCCCCTGCCTAGGTGGGCTCTGCTGGTTTTTGACCACCTCCCTCAGCCCCCTTCTTGAGGTGGGTCTTTGAGGCTGAGAAGATCCCAGTCTCCGCTGGTGAAGACATTGGCTCGCGACATGAGCAAACAGATCTCGTCCCTGGGGGAAAAGCAGAGGATGCGCTCAGCATGGAGTGAGGCCACCACCCATTGCCCAGCATCGCTCCGGCTAAGTTCCTCCACCAAGGTGCGAGCCAATGCCCGGTGGTCTCGGTGCAGGGATTCCACTTGCACCCTCAACCAGTCCGCTGTTGAGGGATCACTGTGGTGGATCCAGTTCCACCAACTTTCAAGCCTCCTCCTTGGAGGAAAGCCTGGTGGTGCAGATTGCGGCTCCCAATCTGCAGCGTCGATGACAACGATCTCCTCCACGCAGGAAGCTGGTGACATCTTTCTGATGCCCCAGTTGCCACGATTTAAATCGCGGCACAGCATGCCCGCACAACTGACCCCCAGGATAACCATCGCCATGTGCAAAATCCTTGCACTGGATGGTTCCTGGTACATTGGGCTTAGCCGTTCCACCTCCAGAATGGTCACAGGTACCGTGCCCCATGTACCAGTCTGGAGGATTCCAGGGCCCACTTCCCGGGTCTTGCCTGAGCATATCCCGGGGATCACCTGCCCTAGGCGACTCTCTGGCCCATGGCCAGCCCGGCGGTTTGGAGCCGGCTCGCTGGAAGTGAGTTTCCAGCACAAGGCGGGATTTCCCGGGCATTCGAAGGTTGCCCGGCTGCCCCCTATTCCAAGGAGGGCATAGCAGTCGCTGAAACCGCTTAGGGCGAGCGAATCCCCAACCTGAGCAAGCCAATGGATAGTGTTGTGAGACCTCCACATGTGGCGTGAAGAGGATCAGGGGTTTGTCCCCCACTTCCACCGGCCATGTTGGCCTGGAGAGGCCCTCCTCACTTTTGGGGTGAGTCGGACTCGCCGTGTGGCCTGCTTGTTCACTTTGGGCCTCGCTAGGGTGGGTCGGGCCCCCTTGTGCGGCTGAGGGTTGGCTTTGCTCTTGGCCCGGGTGGGTCGGGCCCCCCTCCTTTGCCACCGAAGAGGCCGCGGCCTCCTTTGGGGAGGTTCTTTGGAGTCCGAGGACTCCTCTTTCACTTCCTCCGCCGGGCTTGTGACCTCGTCTGTCAGCTCTGCCTCGGCCTCGGCTGGTTGCGCCTTGGGTTCTGGGGCAGGTTCCTGCCTAGCCGGGGGTGTGCGGCTCCGCTCTGCGCCCCCGGCGGTGCGGTGGGTCAGGCTCGCTCTCTCTGCCCTGGCCTTGTGGTCCGGCTCGCGGTCTCGTTCCCCCCGGTCGCGGTGGGTCGGGCTCTCGGCCCGTCTGTGCGGTGGGTAGTGCGGTGGGTCGGGCTCTCTGTCCCTGTACCCCCGGTGGTGCGGTGGGTCTGGCTCACGGCCCCATTCCCCCCGATATCTCGGTGGGTCCGGCTCTCTGGCTTTGCCCTGGCCTTTGGCGGGCTCGCCTTTGCCTTTGGCCTTGCCGCCAGGGTTCCAGAGGCCTAAGGCCTTGAGCCTGTCCCGGTCTTTCTTGGACGGCCGCCGAACATGGCCATCGGGCGGCGGATCCCTTTTACCTTTACCTGGGGCTCCCATCTTGGACCTGTGGCCGCGCTAGGAAAAAGGCTTTGCGAAAAACTGCTTCACAGAAGGGGTACCAGCAGCTGCAAGTGTGTCACGTGCCGCACGCTTACGCTGCAAACCATGCTTACCATGTGCACAAAAGCGTTCAAGAACTGCAGGTGTGAGGCCTCCAACTGGTTGCACACAATGACACTGAGAGCACTTCCACCTACAACCTTCATTGCACATGGCATGCGAATCATGCCACTTCCACTCCGAAGAAGGAACACTGAGGGGGTGGTTCTTGCAAAAGTTGGCAACTTTCCTATTGAAATTGGGCTTGGTATCGGCCTGTTGAATCCACAAGCCACACTCCTCGCACTTGATCTGCAGGTTGTTTGCAGCCGTGCCACCCTTGACGAACCTGTGCCCCTTAGTGTCGATTTGGCCTGCCACCAAAGCCAACAAGATTTGCCTCTTATTGGCCTCAGGCGGCAGCTGGGCGGGAGGAAGGTCCGCGACCCCTGCTTCGCCGCATCTGCTCTCCGTTGCCATCTCTGGCATCTCTCCCTTTGCTGCGGGTTGGGGTTTGTTGGGCCCCCCCTCTGGCCTTGAACTGGCCGTCGGCGGCCTTTGGGGGAAGAGCTGGCCTGCCGCGTCAGCTTCACCGCCGGATTGCTCTGGAGCCCCTGTGGGCGTGGATGTTTCCGCGGCGGGCTGGGCCTTCTTGCCTTTCTCCCCCCCGTGGGCCGGTGGGGTTTTGCCTTTCTTGGTCCGTCTTTTCTTTTGAAACGAAGACCTGCTGGTCGAAGGGCTGGACGATTCTGCCGATTTTTCCTCGCCCGTCTTCCTGGGGTACACAACCTGTGGGCCTTGATCTTTGTCATACCCCATCAATGCTTGCATGCGCCTTCCCAGGAAGAGTGCAACCGACTCTGCCAGCGCATCAGATTGCTTGAGGGCAGTGACTCGGTCTTTCGCCTCTTTTGTGTTTGCTCTCGCCCCAACGAGGCGATCGACTTCATCATTGATGACTCTACGCCATTCTTGGCCCGGCCCGACTTGCTCCAAAAATTCGGAAGCTGTAAGGTGAGAGGGGACCCAATGCAGATCCAGCTGTTCCGTGGGGGCCGTTCCAAAGATGTCAAGATGGCGGCCTTTAGTTGTGGTGCCGCGGCGGCTTCTCGCCACCGCGCCTTTGCAATCACTTGTGACATCTGCCCCGGCCTGGAGCTGCTGCGCCGCAAAATGAATGGCCCTGGCCTCCCCACGGTAAACGCTTTGCTCATTCTTGAGCAGTCCCGTGGCTGAGCCAATCCAGTGGGGTTGGCCTTCCTTCCAAATGTAGAAGGTAGCACCCCATACCACTTGTCGCGTTCTCTGGTCGTTTTCAGACCCCCCTGTCGCATCCGTGGCCGCGAAGGCTTCGGGTGGGACGGACCCCCCTTCTGCCAAAACGCCTTTTAGCTCAATGGCCTCCTCTTGAGCACGTTGGCATTCCGGCCAGGAAGGGTCCCTTGGGAGGAGCCCAAAGTCCCAAAGGCAATCTGGATAGTTTGGGTCCTCTCTGGAGGGCCACCATGCCGGTTCGGGCTCACCATGCTCTTTCCACCATTGGCAGTCCCACAAAACATGCCTTCTGGTGGCCGGCACTCCACATCTTTGGCAGGTGGCATGCGGTGACGCCTTGACCGCTCCTTGCCAAATGGACTTCAAGGCTTTTCCTGTGAGGCTGTCCGCCTTCTTCAGGATTTTCCTTGGCATGGTCCAATCCGGGCCTGTTTCAAGGCCTCGACCCCCATCGATCGCTGCCCAGGATTGGTGCCGGGTGGCATTAACCCATCTTTTGGCAAGGAAAAGGACCTCATGGAACTCAGCTGCCTGCAGGATGTCATAGGTTTTGGGCCCGATTGTCCACTGGTGAACACTGAGCGGCTTCCACCCCATTTCATCCAAGTAGCACCAACAGGCACCAAGCGGTCCAGCCGCCCTTTTCCAGGGGTGCTCAGCAACTGCCTTGAAATGCTGGGCCAGGATTGTGTACCAAGGGTCCTCGACCTTGTTGCCATGGAAGTCCAGGGTGGCTCCTATGCTGGCATTGTTTGGTCGGCCCAGCACTTGTGCCAGAAGCCCCCTGAACCAGGGGGCAACACCAACGCCTTCATGCCCATACAGGGCCGAGGAAAGGATGGATCCTTTGTAGAGCCGCACTTTGATGCCAACTTTGCCGATTTTCAAAGATTGGAGTTGGGCTGCCCTGCGGGCCCCTTTTGGTGTCTGGCTTTAGTGGTGGTGATCCTGCGCCTGGCACCGGCTGCAGAATCCAGGCCCAGGTCCTTGCCAACTCCAACAACCTTGGGACCATCAGGCCCAGCCAGGGCCTCTACTGCCTTGCCAGCAGCTTGACTGGAGCACACAAAGACCGTCTTTTTGGTGGAGACTTGCAGGCTTTGCGCCTCCAGGTCCTGCTTGAGCTCCTTGTAACAGGCAAAAGCTGCCGCAGCAGTCCTTTGCACATTTTGATCGACGGTATCGACCGAACAGTCATCTATCCACAGATCGACGTGGTCTGTGTTGCTGCGCTGGGAGGCCTTGGCGACCGGCTCATGGAGGATCACTCGCGAAAGAGCCGGAGCGAGCGGGCAGCCCGCTATGAGGCCCCTGCTTCCGCAGATGGGCCTTGAAAGGGCGCCCTGGGATTCAATGTACCGTGGGCCCTCGTAGCAGCTGAGGGCTCTTTCCAATAGCATCTCCGGGAAGTGGTGGACCACCCCTTTTTCTAACAGCACCTGGTGTGGTACTGTTTCGTAAAAGGACGTTAAGTCCAACAGCAAGGTGATGGTGATTTTCCCGGCCCGCTTGTTGAGTTCAGCGCGGAGGATGCGTCTCAACGCTGTGTCCAGGGAGCTGTTGCCCGCCTTGGCCTGGTTCCAAGGCGAGGTCAGGTCGTACGATGCCTCCCATTCTCGGACCATGTCCCATCGCATCTTGCAATAGACCCGGTGCAATACATGCGTGAGGCCGATGGGCCTCTCCGCCTCTCGGCTCTTGGCTAGCATGGCATACTGAGTGATATCAATATGCTGAGGAAAGGAGCCGGACAGCTCCCATCCTCTGAGCTGGGCCGCCAACTCAGCGACGGCATCCTCGGGCAAGGCCCTGAGCATTTCGTAACTCCAACCATCCGGCCCTGGGGCCTTGGTGGGGAGTCTGGCAAAGGCCTTTGCCATGGCCTCTTTGGTTAGGGCCACTGTGCTCTGAGCCTGTTCACGTGCCTTTTGCTGGAGCCTCGTTCTGGCTTCCGTTCCTTGGGTGGGCTGCGCACCCCCCGGCTTCCACAACTCTGCCCATGCGGATCTCCTTGCGTGGGGCCTCACCTCCACCGCAAGTTCGAGGTACGGTCTGGAAGCTTGCGCCTCGTTCTTTTTTAGGCTGCGGAAAAGGGGCCTTAGCCCGCCAGTGGAGGCACCTTCCAACCATTGTTGGTACTGGGCTGCCCCAAAACTATGGTACAGCTGCAAGTGATGTTTCCGCTGGGCCTCGATGATGCTGCCTGCCTGTCGGCCTTGGGTTCCCGGTTTGGCACAGTTGGCATTCAGTTCTTGCATTGCTTGGTCCAGGGTGGGTCCATCACCTGCCCCCCAATGAGTGGGCACCTCTTGCAGATGCTGCTGCAAAACCTGTTGGGCCTTCATGCTAAGCCCATGCTTTGCGCCTTTCTTGTGCAGGACCGCTAGGCGCCCCCAGAACTTGGCGGGTCCACCCGTCCATACATACCCTGTGGGCTTCGGCGGGAGCAGCGGCCCGGTCTTCACTTCAACCTGGTGGCCGCGACCGCTTCTGGCCCTGGGATGAAGACTGGCCTCCACTCTGGCTGTGAAATCCGCAAAGGCCGTTGTGGCCTCGTCTTCTCTGCGGGGTTCCAAAAGCAAGGCAGGGACCCGGTGCCCCTGTGTGGTATCAAAGGGTTCCGGACTTGGGTCAACCGCCCTCTGGAAAGGCGCGGTTTGGAGCACATGGGCCCGGAAATCCCCAAAACGGAATACCACCCGTAATGCGCAATGTGGGCGAAACGGGACCTCCCAGTCTTGCTGGATAGAAACACTATCACACAAGGACCGGCTGACAATTCCAAAGTCAATTTCGCTCCCATGCAAGGTAGTGGGGCTGCCTACCGCGATCACCTCCCCATTGAGTTCCCTTGGGACAGAGGTATTCTCCATTTCGCCAACTGGCAGGTTGAAGTCACCAAAAATGAGCCACGGCACCGTAAGGCCCTTGATGAAGGCGATCAGGTCCCCCATAAGGGCGGGGTTAACCCCCCCATGGAGGCCCACTCCAGTCTCCAGGTACACAGTCAGGAGAATGAAGTCCCGACCACCAGCCCGGCCTCCGATGGCCACGTAGCCTTTCCCATCTATCCCAAAGGAGCGCAGCAACCAGAAATTCCTGTCTTTCCTGGCCGCGACCAGGAGACCCCCCATGTTGTTGCCCCCCTTGGTTGGGTGGGCTGGGAGGTTCCAAGCAACGTATCCTGCCTTTTCGAGTGCAAGCTGCATGCTTTCCTGTTGCTTTTCCGCAACATGGGTTTCTTGCAGCATGATTACATCAGGCTGGTCTGTGAGCATCCACGTGCAGACCTCTTTTCTCCAACTGGTGACATTTGCCACCAGCAAGTTGAGGGCCGCCTCCGGTTGGACCCTGTCCGGTTGCTGCGCCGCGTCCTCAATCGCGGCAAGGCAAGCTTCGGGTTCACTGCGGCGGACCGACAACTGTTCAATGGCCTGCTCCGCTGCCCATTCCAATAGCGACTTAGGAGGGGCTTCAAGTTTTTCCACCACCTCCACAAAACTGGATTCATGCTGGGCCATGCCTTCCACACACGCTTTTTCCAGAAGCGAGACAAACTCTTGAACAGGTTCTGCCTGTAGGGCCTCGAATCTGTTGTGCAGGGGCACTGGCTCGGCAGAAGCTTTTGCAAAACTGCGGGCCCTAGGGCCCGAAACAACCTCCCGCCATTCCGGAGAGGCTGGGTCTGAAAAAACTCCCCGTGTACATGGCCTGGGGTAGATAGGCGAGGTGACCTCCCTTTGTTCCCCCTGCTGCGCATAGGGGCTTGCACCTCCCTGTCGTGCCCAGACCTTACAAGGCACAAAACTGGCACTAAGTGCCACAGGCTCCGCTGTGGGCCAGTATCCCAACACTAGGCCCCACCAGGAGCCCTCCCGGCCCGTTCCCTAGGCTCGGGATTTAGGCGAGCGGCTGCGGTTGGGCGCCTCCGCCTGCTTGCTCTTCTCATCCTGGCTCGTGTTTTGAATGCGCTTGCGCCTGATCTCAAGCTGCTTGACAATGGCCTCCTTGCCTTTTTCAAGCTCTTCCACCTCCATCTCATGAGCGCCTTCTTGTATGGTGGCTTCCAGGGCCTCCGGTGTGAGCTTTGGGCTCCACGGAGTGTCTGCCACCGCGGTTTTTTGCTCAGGCGTGAGGGGAATGCCCAGATCCAAAAGGTGCTGGCACAAGGATGGCCCCGGAGGGGCCCCTTTTGGAGAGCCAAGGCCCGGCGGGCAGCCGACCTTTCTCAGGGCCTGGTCCGCCAAATGTTGGCGAGATTTCACTCTGTGCGCTTCCTGGGCCTCTTTCAGCTGCTGGCCTTGGTCATGGTCCAGGATTACTCCCATCTCAGCCAAGGCCTTGGCACAGTCAAACTCCTCAAATTCCAGGGAAGTGGGGGTCTGAAGCACCTTGGCCTTGAACTCCTGGGCTAAGGCATCCATGTTGGCCTCAGCCTCCTTGAGCTCCTGGAGCAGCTCCTTCATCTCCCCATACAGCCCCGTAAGGGTCGCCTTCACTTCATCTATCCGCCCCTGGAGGCGAATTTTCTTATGGCCCAAGTCCCTTAGGCGGCCCGAGGCCCCTTTCAGGTCGTTGGTGGCCTTGATCTCCACCTCAGTGGCTGTCGGGGGCGGCCCCTCTTGGGTCTGCATGAGGAAGCGGATCTCATCTGGCAGCGCCGCTTCGTGGGCCTTGAGCATTTCCAACAAGGCCTCTTCTGGGGAAGGTTCAGCGACCACAGGCGGCTTGAAACCCACTCTTTTCATGTGCTCCTGAGCCTCTTCTGGCAGGAGGGTCCACACCCCTTCTAAGGCCCGCACCACCTTCCCTCCCTTGGGAAACTTCGGCGGTGTTTGGCTCAGGGCGGGTGGTCCCCCCCATCGCCGCGGTGGCGTTACAGCGTCCCCCCATTCATGGGCGGGCTGCCGCGGCTTCGGCCACTGCCTTCCACAGCTGCACTTGGGTTGGCTGGCGATTCTTTTATCGAAGATCCACTGGCCACACCGACACACAGTGTAGCTGCCCATCATGCCTTTGCCTTTGGACTTTGGCATCTTGGCTGCGGCTGCCGCACGCTCCCCCGAGGGCCGACGCCCTTACCGGTGGGATAAAATGGCACAAAAGAAACGGCAAAGCCTGGGATTCACGCGTTTGAGGACTGTTGAAAACGCAGTTAGAGCCCAGGACTGGTTGCTGGATGACTTTCGCGCCGAGCCCACCTGTAAACCAGGGCCTGAGCCGAAAACTTGAGCCAGGAGCAAACTTTTCTCGGTCTTGCGCTCTGAGTCGCGGCCGCCGGAGCGGCAAGTTTGGTCTGGGCTGTACTCTGACAGCAAAAAGGAGGAGGGCAGCCTTGTTTAAGGCTTCCTCCGCTAGGCCTACTCCTATCCCCCGTTCCTCCCAATCTCCGTTGGGAGGTTGCCGGAGGAGCTACTTCGGACCTAGTCTAGCCCTCCTCCCAGGCTTTTGCTGGCGAGGTTGAAGCAGCCTCAGGATTTGGCCCTGTGCCTCCCGGTGCCGGTGAGGAAAGGAAGCCGGCCATGGCCTCAGCTGTTCACCTCCTTGTGCCCCCTGCCTAGGTGGGCTCTGCTGGTTTTTTGACCACCTCCCTCAGCCCCCTTCTTGAGGTGGGTCTTTGAGGCTGAGAAGATCCCAGTCTCCGCTGGTGAAAACATTGGCTCGCGACATGAGCAAACAGATCTCGTCCCTGGGGGAAAAGCAGAGGATGCGCTGAGCATGGAGTGAGGCCACCACCCATTGCCCAGCATCGCTCCGGCTAAGTTCCTCCACCAAGGTGCGAGCCAATGCCCGGTGATTCCACTTGCACCCTCAACCAGTCCGCTGTTGAGGGATCACTGTGGTGGATCCAGTTCCACCAAGTTTCAAGCCTCCTCCTTGGAGGAAAGCCTGGTGGTGCAGATTGCGGCTCCCAATCTGCAGCGTCGATGACAACGATCTCCTCCACGCAGGAAGCTGGTGACATCTTTCTGATGCCCCAGTTGCCACGATTTAAATCGCGGCACAGCATGCCCGCACAACTGACCCCCAGGATAACCATCGCCATGTGCAAAATCCTTGCACTGGATGGTTCCTGGTACATTGGGCTTAGCCGTTCCACCTCCAGAATGGGGTGTGCGGCTCCGCTCTGTGCTCCCCCTGGCCTCCCCCCCGGCGGTGCGGTGGGTCAGGCTCACTCTCTCTGCCCTGGCCTTTGCCCTCCCCCCGTTGGTGCGGTGGGTCCGGCTCGCGGTCTCGTTCCCCCCGGTAGCGCGGTGGGTCGGGCTCTCGGTCTCTGCCCCCCCGTTTGTGCGGTGGGTCGGGCTCCCTGTCCCTGTACCCCCGATAGTGCGGTGGGTCGGGCTCTCTGTCCCTGTACCCCCGGTGGTGCGGTGGGTCTGGCTCACGGCCCCATTCTCCCCGATATCTCGGTGGGTCCGGCTCTCTGGCTTTGCCCTGGCCTTTGGCGGGCTCGCCTTTGCCTTTGGCCTTGCCGCCAGGGTTCCAGAGGCCTAAGGCCTTGAGCCTGTCCCGGTCTTTCTTGGACGGCCGCCGAACATGGCCATCGGGCGGCGGATCCCTTTTACCTTTACCTGGGGCTCCCATCTTGGACCTGTGGCCGCGCTAGGGAACGGGCTTTGCGAAAAACTGCTTCACAGAAGGGGTACCAGCAGCTGCAAGTGTGTCACGTGCCGCACGCTTACGCTGCAAACCATGCTTACCATGTGCACAAAAGCGTTCAAGAACTGCAGGTGTGAGGCCTCCAACTGGTTGCACACAATGACACTGAGAGCACTTCCACCTACAACCTTCATTGCACATGGCATGCGAATCATGCCACTTCCACTCCGAAGAAGGAACACTGAGGGGGTGGTTCTTGCAAAAGTTGGCAACTTTCCTATTGAAATTGGGCTTGGTATCGGCCTGTTGAATCCACAAGCCACACTCCTCGCACTTGATCTGCAGGTTGTTTGCAGCCGTGCCACCCTTGACGAACCTGTGCCCCTTAGTGTCGATTTGGCCTGCCACCAAAGCCAACAAGATTTGCCTCTTATTGGCCTCAGGCGGCAGCTGGGCGGGAGGAAGGTCCGCGACCCCTGCTTCGCCGCATCTGCTCTCCGTTGCCATCTTTGGCATCTCTCCCTTTGCTGCGGGTTGGGGTTTGTTGGGCCCCCCCTCTGGCCTTGAACTGGCCGTCGGCGGCCCTTGGGGGAAGAGCCGGCCTGCCGCGTCAGCTTCACCGCCGGATTGCTCTGGAGCCCCTGTGGGCGTGGATGTTTCCGCGGCGGGCTGGGCCTGCTTGCCTTTCTCCCCCCCGTGGGCCGGTGGGGTTTTGCCTTTCTTGGTCCGTCTTTTCTTTTGAAACGAAGACCTGCTGGTCGAAGGGCTGGACGATTCTGCCGATTTTTCCTCGCCCGTCTTCCTGGGGTACACAACCTGTGGGCCTTGATCTTTGTCATACCCCATCAATGCTTGCATGCGCCTTCCCAGGAAGAGTGCAACCGACTCTGCCAGCGCATCAGATTGCTTGAGGGCAGTGACTCGGTCTTTCGCCTCTTTTGTGTTTGCTCTCGCCCCAACGAGGCGATCGACTTCATCATTGATGACTCTACGCCATTCTTGGCCCGGCCCGACTTGCTCCAAAAATTCGGAAGCTGTAAGGTGAGAGGGGACCCAATGCAGATCCAGCTGTTCCGTGGGGGCCGTTCCAAAGATGTCAAGATGGCGGCCTTTAGTTGTGGTGCCGCGGCGGCTTCTCGCCACCGCGCCTTTGCAATCACTTGTGACATCTGCCCCGGCCTGGAGCTGCTGCGCCGCAAAATGAATGGCCCTGGCCTCCCCACGGTAAACGCTTTGCTCATTCTTGAGCAGTCCCGTGGCTGAGCCAATCCAGTGGGGTTGGCCTTCCTTCCAAATGTAGAAGGTAGCACCCCATACCACTTGTCGCGTTCTCTGGTCGTTTTCAGACCCCCCTGTTGCATCCGTGGCCGCGAAGGCTTTGGGTGGGACGGACCCCCCTTCTGCCAAAACGCCTTTTAGCTCAATGGCCTCCTCTTGAGCATGTTGGCATTCCGGCCAGGAAGGGTCCCTTGGGAGAAGCCCAAAGTCCCAAAGGCAATCTGGATAGTTTGGGTCCTCTCTGGAGGGCCACCATGCCGGTTCGGGCTCACCATGCTCTTTCCACCATTGGCAGTCCCACAAAACATGCCTTCTGGTGGCCGGCACTCCACATCTTTGGCAGGTGGCATGCGGTGACGCCCTGACCGCTCCTTGCCAAATGGACTTCAAGGCTTTTCCTGTGAGGCTGTCCGCCTTCTTCAGGATTTTCCTTGGCATGGTCCAATCCGGGCCTGTTTCAAGGCCTCGACCCCCATCGATCTCTGCCCAGGATTGGTGCCGGGTGGCATTAACCCATCTTTTGGCAAGGAAAAGGACCTCATGGAACTCAGCTGCCTGCAGGATGTCATAGGTTTTGGGCCCGATTGTCCACTGGTGAACACTGAGCGGCTTCCACCCCATTTCATCCAAGTAGCACCAACAGGCACCAAGCGGTCCAGCCGCCCTTTTCCAGGGGTGCTCAGCCTCTTTTAGCCACACCTCCAAGCGGTTCCAGCCTTGCTGGATTCTGTCGAAGTCCTGTTCCGGCCACTGCAGCAATAGCCGGCGAACTGCCTTGAAATGCTGGGCCAGGATTGTGTACCAAGGGTCCTCGACCTTGTTGCCATGGAAGTCCAGGGTGGCTCCGATGCTGGCATTGTTTGGTCGGCCCAGCACTTGTGCCAGAAGCCCCCTGAACCACTTCCGTCTCTTGGGGGCAACACCAACGCCTTCATGCCCATACAGGGCCGAGGAAAGGATGGATCCTTTGTAGAGCCGCACCTTGATGCCAACTTTGCCGATTTTCAAAGATTGGAGCTGGGCTGCCCTGCGGGCCCCTTTTTGGTGTCTGGCTTTAGTGGTGGTGATCCTGCGCCTGGCACCGGCTGCAGAATCCAGGCCCAGGTCCTTGCCAACTCCAACAACCTTGGGACCATCAGGCCCAGCCAGGGCCTCTACTGCCTTGCCAGCAGCTTGACTGGAGCACACAAAGACCGTCTTTTTGGTGGAGACTTGCAGGCTTTGCGCCTCCAGGTCCTGCTTGAGCTCCTTGTAACAGGCAAAAGCTGCCGCAGCAGTCCTTTGCACATTTTGATCGACGGTATCGACCGAACAGTCATCTATCCACAGATCGACGTGGTCCGTGGTGCTGCGCTGGGAGGCCTTGGCGACCGGCTCATGGAGGATCACTCGCGAAAGAGCCGGAGCGAGCGGGCAGCCCGCTATGAGGCCCCTGCTTCCGCAGATGGGCCTTGAAAGGGCGCCTTGGGATTCAATGTACCGTGGGCCCTCGTAGCAGCTGAGGGCTCTTTCCAAAAGCATCTCCGGGAAGTGGTGGACCACCCCTTTTTCTAACAGCACCTGGTGTGGTACTGTTTCGTAAAAGGACGTTAAGTCCAACAGCAAGGTGATGGTGATTTTCCCGGCCCGCTTGTTGAGTTCAGCGCGGAGGATGCGTCTCAACGCTGTGTCCAGGGAGCTGTTGCCCGCCTTGGCCTGGTTCCAAGGCGAGGTCAGGTCGTACGATGCCTCCCATTCTCGGACCATGTCCCATCGCATCTTGCAATAGACCCGGTGCAATACATGCGTGAGGCCGATGGGCCTCTCCGCCTCTCGACTCTTGGCTAGCATGGCATACTGAGTGATATCAATATGCTGAGGAAAGGAGCCGGACAGCTCCCATCCTCTGAGCTGGGCCGCCAACTCAGCGACGGCATCCTCGGGCAAGGCCCTGAGCATTTCGTAACTCCAACCATCCGGCCCTGGGGCCTTGGTGGGGAGTCTGGCAAAGGCCTTTGCCATGGCCTCTTTGGTTAGGGCCACTGTGCTCTGAGCCTGTTCACGTGCCTTTTGCTGGAGCCTCGTTCTGGCTTCCGTTCCTCGCAGCGGTCGCCGAGCAGAGAGGGGCCAGTCCTAGCTTCCCGAACCCCTCGGGGGTCTCAGGTGACGAAGCGACGGACTCTCCAAGCTCGTCTCCTCGCCGGCCGGCTAGAGGTCCGGCTCCAGCTGAGGCTCGTCAAGAGCCGGCCCACGTGCAGGTCTTCAGCGAGAACTTCCTCCGCTGTTTTGCATGCGGCGTTACTACTTCCAATCAACAACTGATGGAAGCCCATGCAATGACCTCCAGGCACGTCCGCCTTACCACGGCCTATGTGGCCAAGCGAAGGCGCGAGCTGGCAGCTGCCCAGGCTGCCCAGCCTTCCGTGCCGTAGGCCCCGAGCCTTGGCACTCGTCTCCCCAGGCACACCTCAGGCTCCTTCCTCGCCCTTTGGCTGAGGTTTGAGTTTCAGCGGTGCTTGGAGGGCACCGGGCACTCCTTGGTCCTTTCCTCGCCTGTTCGGCTGAGGTCTGCTTCTGAGGCAGCCTGCCCGGGCTCCGGTAGAACCCCGCCTGTACAGACTTTGGTAGGGCCTACCCCTCGTCTGAAAACGACTGAGGTTGGCGGGTGTAACTAGCCACCTGTAGTCCAGGACGTAGGGCCGCCCTTGCCCAAAGTGGCTGAGGTTTCTCACCAGAATGCATGCTGAATTCATCTTCGGACACGTCTACGACGGCTTGCAGCTCGGCGACGAAAAGTTTGCTCCTGGCTCAAGTTTTCGGCTCAGACGTTGCAGTGCCGTCGTGGCCAGCCTTGGGGCCTACTTTTCTAGAGGTTCCAAAGAGGCCCCAAACCCAACCTGGTAAAGGTCGTAGGCCTGACAGCAGGCAAGGGTTTGGTGGGCGGCCCGGTAGGCTGTTCACTGCACGATCTGAGTGAGGTCGATCCTCCTCTTGCCGAGTGCACTTCTAGAGCTTGGAAGTGGGCACCACTCCTTGCTTGTTTCCTGCAGCCACTACTTCTGGTAGTGGTTTCCACACCAGCTTGCAGCCATGCCGCGCACTCCCAAGTGGATCCCGTGTGCCTGTGGGTACCACTGGGCCTGGAAACGCCAGGTCGAGTCAGGGGAAAATACCCACTGTGCGTACTGCGGCAGAAACTGGCAGAAGCAGCTGAACAAGCAGCAAGCAAGCAAGGAAGCCCGTGCCGAGCAATCCCAGAGCCCCCGCGCTGTCTGGGAGGACGGTCGCACCAAAGGCAAGGGTAAAGGAGAAGGCAAGGGTTCCAAGAACCCTCCAGGTGGCAAAGTCGGTGCGGTACTTGCGGGTCTTTGGAAAGACCTCCCTGAGGCTGCCCAGAAAGCCTTCCAGGAGGTCGGGTACAGCCCACCTCGGCCGAAAGGGCCACCGCCTCCCCCGCCAGGACTGGACCTCCAGTCCCTCCTTAAGGGTAGGATGACCGAGAAGGAGTACAACGCTGCCAGGGCCGTGGTCTACGCGGGGGCAGGGCTCCACGTCCAGACCCTTTTGGAGGCCGCGGGAATCCCCCCTCCACCAGATGAGGACCTCGACCAGCCAGAACCCACGCCCCAGGAGAAGCTGACCAGGTGTGTCAGCGACTTCAAGAAGGCCACCAACCAGATGAAGAATCTGGTAGAGAAAAAGGCCAAGCTCCAGGCACGAGCGGACAAGCTCAAGCAGGAGCTGGAAAAGCTTATTGGGGACGTGGACCAGGTTGACAAGGACATCAAGGCCAAGGATGTTGAGATCCAGGAGACGGCCAAGGCTTTCAAAGAGATGACGGCGGACTCCACCAGCACCGCTTTCAGCGCCCTAGAGGCGGTTCTCTCGGAGGCCGGCCACGAGCTCAACGAGGCCACCCGGGCCAAGATGAAGGCAGCCCTGGTCGGGAAGGAGGACCTCCCCCCGGATCCCTTCATTGTGAATTTCAGAGGGCATGATGAGTACTTCCCTCGGGAGATGCCCCCCATGTACGGCCCTGCCCGCACCGACCCGCATGGGAAGCGTCCCACACCTTTGGAAGGGACGAAGCCAGAGGGAGCCGCAGGCAGCGACAACCCCGAATAGGGGCGCCCAGGCCAGGGGAACCCTGCCTTCCCCCTGGCCCTTCCTGGGCCACGGGCCCCCAGGCAGATTTTGCAAGGGCAGCCGCCCAACCAGGCCCTTCTCCGCTCGTCGTTGGAGGTTTTGCAGGCCTTTTCCAGCAATCAACTTGCTCTTTTACCGAGGGGGAGTGGTCTGCCACCCTACCTTGGCCAGGTGTCACACCAGAGTAGAGTTTTTTGCAAGTTTTGCAAGTTTGATCTGCACGATCTAGGCAGCACTCACCTGTTCTGCGCGCAGTGCAAAATCTTTCATAAAACCCCGGCGGCGCTGCGTTGGGAGTCAACGCCTGCCCGAGGCTTCATTGCGCCCTACCAGCCTCTTCCCTCGAGGCCTGGGCATGGCTTTTTGATTAGGGGTCGTGGGTCAACCACCCCCTTTTCTTCAACCCTGGCGCCGCAGGGTGTCCTCACGCCAACGTGTTCGGACAACCAGAGCGCCCAGGATTTCCCCAGACTCTCTGGGCCACAATTTTTTCCAACTGGTTGGGCCCTGGACCCTGAACAGGAGCCTCCCGCCCCAAGTGGTACCTTGGAGGTGCTGCCAAGGGGCATCGAGGCCCCCATGGGTTCGGGGTTGACCCCACCTTCCTCCCTCCAGGCTTGTGCTATGCTTGGCCAAGGCTCTGGACATCTGCCCGTCGCGCGAGGCTCACAGCGCGGCTCACGGCCTACGTCGGCGGCGTAAAGCGCAGCATGACTTCCTCTGGGAGTCCACTCGAAAACATCGCGCTGCCCACCGGGCCAGGATGCAGCGACAGGCCAACTCTCTTTTCTGGCACTCCTGGCATCCTGGGCTCGAGCCCTCCAGTGGCAGTCCGAAGGAACAGGGGTCCACCTCGCCTCCTTCCCCCCCCTGTGGCCCTGGGCGGCGGCCCCCTACCCCCTGGTCGGTCTCCTCCAAGACTAAGGAAGCGACGGCCTGGCTCCCGGGGGAATGTGGGCAAGCCCCTCCCAAGCCTCAAGCCTGAGGCAAATACAGTTCAGGCCCTTGCTGCAGGGCTTGCGGATGAGCTCAGGGTGAACCAAGACTGGAGCAAATCGGAACCCCAGGCGCTGGCCCTTGCTGAGGCCTTGGAAGGCACTGACGAGGCCAGCTTGGGCTACCGGGTCTCCTACGAGATCCTCGAGGCCATGCAAGGCCACTCATGGTTGGACCCCATCACCGCCGCGGCTTTCCTGGACGACCTTGCGACCCAGGAGCACCAGCGGTGCCAGGAGTCCGTTGTGTTTGTTAGTGCCAACATCACAGCGTGGACTCCGGATATCCTCAAATGGCACCAGCCGCAAAAAGGGCCCCTTCTCATCCAGGAGCTGCACTTGGGAGATGAAGGTGCCAAAAAACTGCGCACTGAGGCTTTAGCCAGAGGGTACCATACTTTCCTCCCCCCGGTTGAGGGCCCCAGACCCACGAAAGGGGGACTGGCCACACTTGTGCCCATCCATCAACAGGGCCGTTTCAGAGGAGGTTACCTCTCTGACGAAGGGATCGGCTTCTTGCTGGTCGAACTTCCCAGGGTTCGCCATTCCCTCCTTTTGGTCAACCTGTACTTGAAATCAGGTGTTGGCATCACTGGGGCGCCCAACCCGGAAGTCCTCGCACGTTTGAAGCCCCTCCTGCGCCAAACTTCCAACTGGATTGTGGTTGGGGACTGGAATTTCCCCTCTCTCGACTACGCCCTGGTCTCCACCAGTGTCGCTTCTTTGTTGACCTGTGCTGCCAGCTGGCAAGTGCCTTTCCGGCCTCACGCTGCCCTGGAGTGCTGTTTTAACACCCCTGGGGGCCAAGTCGCCTTGAGGCAACTCCCTGCGTTCCCTGGGGTTCTCAAAACAGACAGCACCGACCCCCTAACAGGGGCCGCCAGTCGGACTGACAGCCTCACTCTTGATCCGACCTTTCCTCCCCAAACCCTCGGTGGCGGCCCTATGCTTGGGGCTTTTGGGTCGGAGGTGATCCAGGGCACTCTGGTCAACCGCCACTTCGCCGAACTCACCCACAGGTTTGCGGTTGAACACTTCACCAAACCTGGTGGGCGCGGGTGCACCCGGCCCTTTGTGTACAAACCCCTCATGCAACCGAAGGAGGGCTACCCTTGGCACGGCAGGGAGGCGGCCTGGTGGCAAAAGTTGCAACTAGCCTGGGACAACCCAGGTACCAGCGATGCCCGCTTCGCGGCCCTACGGCGGTGTTTCCCATCGTCGTGCACGGAGGCTTTGCAGGCCAAACTCGAGAGTGCCGGCATCTCTGGACCCCGTCCGGAAGATGTGATCTGCAGCGGGAAAACCAATGGGGACTCCCGTGCTGTGATCCGCGCGGTTGTCAGGAGTATGTGCCAGGCCGCCATCGAGGAGGCCAGGTCCCGTGAGACAAGGGACTACCAGGAGTGGCTGACCGGGGCCTCTGTGAAAGGCCTCCGGCCGCTTTTCCGCACGGTCAAAAAGCAGGAGGCTGAGGTTGCCCGCCCATTCGTGGACGAACCGGCTGAGGCCCGGCCCTACCTCCGACTTCAGCAGTGGGCTCGCCTCTGGGAGTCGAAGGGCCAGCCTCCTCCTCCCATCCAGGGCCTTAAAGAACGGGCCATTGCGCAAGCCCAGGGACTCCCGGCCGTCACCGGGGAGGAGTTCCAGCGGCTCATTCGTCGCCTGCCCCTGAAAGCGGCAGGTGTGGACGGCTGGTCCCTGGAACTGCTTAAAGCCTTGACCCCGGGTGAGGTTTCCTCCCTGGCCGGCCTCTTTCTGGAGGGAAATCGAAACCACGGGAGAGGTGCCACAGCAGATGACCTTTACCATCTTCACGATGCTCGCTAAAAACGAGAAGATCGAAAGACCCATTGGTCTGATGTCTTCGCTCCTTAAGCTAGGGATGAAGGCAAGATGGCACCTGGTTGAGGCGTGGCTTCGCGACTACCGCGCTGAGCTTTGGTGGGACTGCGCTCTGCCAGAGCGCTCCACCTATGATGCCTCCCTCCGGAGAGGCGTCTGCTACGAAGCCGCGCGCGTTGACGGTCTTCATCGGTGCTCTTTGTTTGTTGATGAGTACCTTTTATGAGACCGTGGTTCACTCCACTCTCTGTGACGCCGCGCTCTCTGCCGGATTCCCGGATCTTTTGCTTTTCCTTGCTATGGAATCGTATCGCGGCGGCAGAGTGATCCTTTCCGACGAAGTCGCGTCGCCCGTCGCTTTCGCTCGCCGCGGAATTATAGCGGGCTGCCCATTAGCCCCTACCCTGAGCAAACTCGCTGTGGGCGAGCCGATTCGGCAATGCTGTTCTGGGCCGCATGTCAACCACGTAGATACGTGGATAGACGACATCACGGTAGATACTGAACATCACAGCCCGGACCAAGCAGCGAACTCCGCCATCTTGGTTTTCAGACGGCTTCATGCCTCGCTCTCCGACGCCGGGTACCAGGTCTCTATCGGCAAGACCTATTTCCTGGCGAGCAGTCCCCAAGCCGAGCGCGCCCTGCGGCGGAAGTTGGGTGAGGGTGACCCCCCCATTCAGAGTGTTGCTAAAGACCTGGGCATGACGCTGTCAGCTGGCAGGAGACGGTGCACCCGCCTCTCCACTGCGCGGCGGACTAAAGCCAATGCCAGACTAGGCAAGCTACGCAGCCTTAAGGTCCGCAACATCAAGGCCAGCAGCCGGGTTTTTTCCATGTCCGTGCTGGCATCGGGGATCTGGGGACACCAGGCCCAAGGGGTGAGCCCCAAAACTATGAAATCGGTGCGACTCCAAGCAGCCGCCATCACTGGCAAGGTTGGCACGGGCAGCGTTGAAATTGCGCTGGAACTTGGCGCCTGGCTGGTCAAGGACCCCCGTGTGTCTGTGGTCACCCAGCACTTTAAGGCTCTGTGTCGGGTGATGGTTTGCCTCCCTGACCGAGCGCAGCTGGACCGCACGTGGGCGCAGCTCACTACTCAGCTCCAAAGGAAAGACAGATGGCGAGTGGTCTGTGGACCGCTGGGGGCCATGATAGCCTATCTGTTGGATCTCGGGCTTGTGGCTCCCACCCCGGACCGTTGGCTCTTCCCCGCCGACCTGTGTCCTGCTACCATGGCAGGGGTCCCGGATGACCCAGGGATGATGGCCCTCAACCCCCTTCTACGGAGGCACTGGTCCGCCATCCTCTCCTGCCTGGCCAGTGCTTGCCACAAGGCCCGGTGGAAGGCCATTAGCACCCAAACGGGCTGCAGCAGCCTGGCCTCTGGTGTGGACACAACGGTTCCCACAGCCCTTGTGAAAAAGGCCCCTCGGATTAAGTCTGCCGCCCTGAGAATGGCCTGGCAGGGTGCTTTGAAAAACAGGCATGTCCAGGCTGGCCAGCAATGCCCTCTTTGCCATGTGCCACTCACCCAGCATCACGTCGCCACGGCCTGCAGATGGTGGCGTGGTAAGGCCCCTCCCCCTCCCAAGCACTGGGAACGCCTCACCACCCAGTTCCCCTTCGACTGCTTATGAGAACGGGGCCTGATGCCGGCTCAGGCCACTCAGATCCAGGGGTACATTTGGGGCCCACAGTCAGAACGGGCCGAAGGAGTCTGCAAAGATGCCAAGTGGCCACAGGGGCTTTTCTACTCCACGGACGCCTCTGGCGGGCCCTATGCTGCCGATGCCAGGGGCAGGATAGTGGCCTGGGCCATCTGCACTTTTACCTGGACTGAGGGGGCCCCTCTCCAGGTCGGCCACCTCACAGGCCTCCTTCCCCCAGGGAGCTCTGTGTGCGAAGGGGAATGCTTCGCGGTCGCACGCCTCGCCTCGCATTTGGAGGAGCGGGCAGATTGCACTTCCGACTGCAGTGCGGTGGCCAAGCAGCAGTCACGCGCTGTAAAGCCCTGGGTCTGGGCCCAGGCCCAGGATAATGCGTCTCTGGTGCAAGTCACGTGGACCAGGTTTTACACACCACGGAGGCCGAACACGCGGCTGAATTCGGCCCTGACCAGAGTTGGCGCCGGACTATCAATGCCCAGGCCGACGCCGCGTGCGGCGAAGCTGTGCTGGCCGCCATCGCTCACTTACCACAGTGGGATCCTTCCCCTGCAGATGATTTGGCGCGAGAGGTGGCGCAACACCTCCAACGCAAAGCCGAAGTGCTACTTCTGAGTACTGACAGGCCCCCATGGGAGGCAGCCGGTGCCAGTCCGGTAAAGGGCAAGGGGCCTCCCCGCCCTGATGCCAGGCTTAAGGCGAAACAGGCCAAACCCCCTCAGAGGCAGCATCGACCTGGGGCGGACGGGGGTATAAACAAAAAACAACGCCTGGAAGCCCTCATGGCAGGGGAAGGCCACCATGGGCATCAATTCGAGTGGAGCCATACGAACCCCAACAACCACTCCCTCGTTTGTAAGGTTTGCTCCCTCTTTATCCAGCAGACCCACTCTACCGAGGCCTTTCGGCGTTTGGAGGCACAGCCGTGCGCCCCGGCCGATGCCTGCTATCGGCAGCTATGGGCTGCATGCGTCCCACTCTTTCTACTGCATGGGGGCTGTCCTCCTCTGCACCAAATGCTATGCGGTCCACAAGCCTGGGCAGCTTAACCCCACGGCTGTGGCCAAAATGCAGTGTGAGGGGGCGTCCCGCGCCCACAAAAAACGTGGCACCCAATGGGCGGTCAAATACCTCAAGGAGACGACCACCCAGGACACTCTCCAGCAGGTGATCGGACGTGCAGGGAATGACGGACCTGCTGGTTCCCAGGGGGACCGCCTTCACAATCCAGGCCCGGCTGCTGGTACTGGCGGGGCTGACAGGGTTGAGGACCCCTCCCCTCACCTACCTAGCACCCCAGGACCGTCCTCCCTTCAAGGCAAAAAGAAAAAGGGTAGGAACAACCAGCCCGCTCCGAAGGCCTTTGACCAAGGTACCCCGGATGCCACACAGGTGGCACCCAAAACTAAGGCCAAACGAGCTCTGAGCCTCCCTGCTAGACCGCCTTCGGGAGGAGGGTCGGATGTTTCCCCCCCGGCGCCGGCCGAGCCCGGCCCCACCACTCAGGCCAGCACGCGGACCTCATCGGCCAACGGCAGTGGTGTCCACGCCGCGACGGAGGCCCCGGCAGAGACCACTAGGCATCAGGGCCGAAAAAAGGAACAAACTGAGAAGAGAGAGCGGACTGTTGCGCGGACGTCTGTTAGCAGGGCCCCTAGACCCTCTGGCTCCAAGTCCCCCGCCCTAGCCCCACTTTTCTCAGTTCAAACCCAGGCCCTTGAAGCTCCTGTTTCTCATGGTGGTGTTGGGGAAGGGTTTGCTGCGCCCACCCCGAAGCCCAAGCCGAAGCCCAAGCCTGTCTCTCAACCTAAGCTCCGGCAGTTCTGGGCCCAAGGTGGGAAGCCTTAGGGAAGCCGTAGCCTTTGTGTAGGCACCTTTCCTTAAGGGCCCTTTCCCCTTTGTCTCCTGTGACTGAAACTCCTGCCTCAGACTCAGTTTTCCCCAAGCCTCTGAAGCGCCAGTAGCCGCAGCCATGGCTCACCAGCACCTCTCGCTTCCTCGGCCTTAGCCCTCTCAAGTTTTCGAGATGGGCTGGGAGTGGGAAAGGAGGTGGTGCTACCACTCCTGGAGATGGGAATGGCGAATGGTTTGGAATGGCCCTGAACCATTCGGGGCTGATTTCTGGGAGGCCCCAGCAGATCAGACCGCCGGTCACAGCTCCAGCTCGGGAGCATGTGGTGATACCGGCGGATCTGATGGTCCCACCACCAGTTGGCAGGACTGGCAAGGATGGTGGGACGGGTGGGACTGGACCGACAAGACTGGCGACACCGGTGCCAGCGGGTCCAGAGACGTCCCACCCGCTTCCTCTGAAGGGTGTGGTCGTTCCACCCCTTCAAAAGGGCGAGGCAAACAGCCCTCCGTCCACCGGGGTGACAAGTCCCTCGTCCAGGCCTACAGGAAGCACGTGGACGAGCGTGCCAAGAAAAACCCCGATGCGAGGCGGGTCTCGGTTTCCAGCTTTGTGCGGAACCGAAAGCGTCCCCCTCGCAGCCAGAGGGAGGCCCTAAAGGCCGAGAGGGATGGGTCTAACCCTCCCAAGGCCCCGCCGGACGGCAAGCCGCCTAGAGTCCGCACCCCTCCGCCCTCTAGGCGGACTGGCGGCAACAGCAAAGGGGCGGCGAAGGCTGAGCAAGCCTCAGAAAGCGCCTCGGCAAGCCCCGAGGGTAGCCCCCCTACGGAGCCTTCGCCGCCAAGGGACGAGAAAGAGATGTTGCCCTGGTCCCGCCACATCGTTCAGAAAACGACTGCGGTCAAGTCGTCGGCAAGGGCCAGGTCGGCCAACGACCCGCCCAGCAGCTCTGAAGAGGTGATGGAGCCTGACCCACCCTCTGCTGCGCCGGGTCCTGGCTTAGAGGAGGCACCCTCCGGCCAGGGTGCAGGCGCACCCAAGGAGGAAGAGCCCGCTCAGGACGAGGCCACCCACAAGGCCGTCCCCGGGTCCGGGGCACCGGTCTCAACGGGCTCAACCTCCCCTTCTAGGGTTGAGGAAGGAACAGGTGGTCCGGCTTCCAGCCGCGACACGTCCTCCGTAGGACCCGCCACCACTGCCAGTGAGCGGGAGCCTGCGCCTCAGGAGGCGCCACCTCACTCCCCTGGTCGTGAGACTCCGCCCGCGGGCCCTCCGATCTCCTACGGCCCAGGGGAGGTTACCCAGAGGGAGCAAGGAGATCTCGCGTCTCCCAGTGTTCCTCCAAGCAACCCTGCACCTGCAAGTGCACCGAGGGTTGAGGAGCCTCCTCCCCTTCCTCCCGAGGGTGGCGCTGCCCCTCGAAAGAGGAACAGGGGAGAGGTCCCAGGCAGCGCCCCGGCGTCGACACAGTTCATGCGCCTCGACATAGAGTGTCGCCAACCGCCGGAGGCGCGTTGGATCGCCCTGGCAGTTAAGCCCTCCGCTCTAGCCTCGGAGGTGCTCAGCCTGTGTCGCAACAGGCTCAAGCTGGGGGGCTTGGACTGCCTCCAGGTCTGGCCGGACGAGGCGATCCTGGACCTTCGGTCAACTCCGCGAGGGTGAAAGGACCCTCATGGCTACTGGGCCTTCGGCCCTGCAGCCGGAGGTCCCCGAGGCCAGTGGGCCAACCCTCAGCGAGGCTGCGGGGTCTACAGGAGGGACGGGGTGCCCCCCCCCTCAAGAGCCTTCCGCGGATTCGGCTCTTGCAGAGGATGTGGTGGCACCACCCTCGTATGGACCCCACCGAGCAGTCAACAGCCCGGATGGGCTTTTTTGTTACGCTTGTAGGGTCGGGTGCCCTACAATCGAACATATGCAAGCCCATTTCATGACCCCCGGCATCAGGAGAGGGTCAGGCGGTTTTTGGCCTCCTAGCCTGACCCTCTCCTGTGCAGAGACAGGATGCTCTGCAGGGTGAGGTGCACCTCCCTTTCGGGTGAGGCTCCCTCCCTGTAGGACTTTAGTCCTGTTTCACTGGGATGTGGCTCTCCACTCCCAGGAAGTGGTTTTCCACTCCTGCCAGTAGCTCAGGTAGGTCAGGTAGCCTGCAGCTCTTGGTAGGAGTAGCCACTGCCGCCACTTTGGCGATGCCCGCAAATGCGGATGACTCCAAAATACTTGGAGTTAATTAATGCATGTCGGACAAGCCTACGGGCTGCTTCTGCGAAGCGTGCGTGAGAAAAGTTTGCTCCTGGCTCAAGTTTTCGGCTCAGACGTTGCAGTGCCGTCGTGGCCAGCCTTGGGGCCTACTTTTCTAGAGGTTCCAAAGAGGCCCCAAACCCAACCACTACAGGTCGTAGGCCAGAAACCTGGCAAGGGTTTGGTGGGCGGCCCGGTAGGCTGTACTGCACGTGCTGTGCCAGGCGCTCCGCCTGAGCCCGGCAGACCTTTCCCTCGCTGCGCGCACTCCCTCGCCGTCTGGAGCTTGCACAGTTGCTTCCAGACTGGCTAGAGGCTTGTGCTTTTCGTGCAGCTGACGGTTGCCTGGCTCCTCGCCCGAGGCTGAGGTTCCCTCACCTATGGGTCGAGGTATGTCGCAACGCGCCTACCATGTTTGCAAGCGCTGTCAGAAGGCGTGGGTTTGGGTCGACGAGCTGTGGAAGCACCCCACCTGCCCGGCCTGCCAGGCTCGGTTCCCCAAGGCTCCCAAGCCTGGTAGTGGTTCTTCCACACCGACCCAGTCCCCGACAAGGACCCCACGCAGGCGCCCTTCCCGACCCCGCTTTGACGATGCGGCTGAGGTTGGCGACTTCCTCTCTGACGACACGCCCACTCCTCGCCCAACGAAGGCCCAGGATGACCGCTCCAAGCGCAACACCCGCATCCTTAAGTCCCTTCGGAAGGTGTGGGCCGATCTCCCGGATGAGGCCAGGACCCAGCTCAGCGATGCCGGGTTTGAGGCCCCTCAGACCTCTGATGCTGATATGGAGCCGGCCTTACTCCAGGATAACGTGGAGCGGCTCCCGGAGTGCATCCGCCAGGCCTTGCCTCCACCCCCTCCTGAGCCAACCCCCGACCCTCTTAACGAAGGTCGCGAATCGGGTAATGCTCTCCGTCGTTCCATCTTGAAGCTCAAGCAGTTGGGACAGGAGAAGCTCAGGCTCCAGGAGGAGATCAACAAGACCAAGACCAAGCTCCACGACCTTCTCCGCGGCATGCAGGAACTCCAGGAGGCAATCTCTGAGGCAACCGATGTGGCCAGAAAGTGCTCTGACACTTATGAGCGCGGAGTCCTACTGCACGTCCCTAAGAGTGAGGTTGACTTAGTGCTCGAAGCCTTGGGGCTCTCTCCAGAGGCCCTCACGGAGGACCAAAAGGCCAACCTCAATGCCCTTCGCGCCTCGATCAAGCCCCCTCCGGACATGCAAGCTCCCCCTGGCCTCGGACCTACGCCTTTTAAGTTCGGCTCCCCTCCTCCTCCGGCAGGTGACGGGCAGGCCAACGGTGATCTTACCGACGAGGCCCAGGACGGCTCTACCGAGGTCGGCCTCACCACTCCGACGAAGACCCGGAGCCGCTCTCCTTCCCGAGTGCCCTCGGCCACTGACGCTGCCAAGGCGACTGGTTCGTAGGAGGATGGTAGGGGTTCGGGGGCGGATTTTTGGGGGTCTTCTGGTCCAGTTTCGTTTCCCTTTGGCCCCAGCTCTCCCGCCTCTGACCCCGCACCTTCCGTCCTTCAGGTCCCCTCCCGCATACCTCCTCCCCTCGGCTTAGCTGTTTTGGAGCCTGAGGTTTCGGGCAGGGCCTTTTTCACTCCGCCGTCGGGCCAACTGCCCGTGGCCCAACTCCTTCCGAGCGAGGGGTACTGGCCCACCTCTTTCTTTGAGGAACCATCGGCCTCCTCCTCGGGTTTTAACTTCAATCTTGATGGCCAAGGTTCGGGAGTTTTCCTTCACCCTCAGGTGTTCGTTCCCCCCTCGGCCAGCCCTACCTCCTCCTCCCCTGAGTGGGTAGAGGTTCCACGCTCTTCTCGACGGCAGCCCCGGATTCTGTCTCTTGAGTCCTTGGTGGCGCCTCCCTCCCCTCTCACAGGGCCGGTTTACTTCCCCCAGGCTTTCGCCTCGGACCCCAGCCCTGCCTCGACCTGGAACCCTAATTTGGTCCAGCCCTCCGGCCCATCGAGCCGTCCAAGCACCGCCGCCACCGGCTCCACATGCCGGGCCTTTTCACCCAGCTCCAGGTCGAGATGTGCGACCAGGCCCTGAATCCTGCCTCCTCGGTTGAGCGCGACCTTGTTGAGTTCGCTTCTAAGGTTGAGGATGCTATTTCGCCGGGTTCTTCCGAGGAGTGGTTTTTGGAACATGCCCTTGATGCCATCCATGATGACACACCCTCCCCCGCAAAGTGGCACCTCCTCAAGCAAATGGCTCAGGTCCTCTCGCTGCAACATAATACTCCCCACAGCCCCGCTTCCTTTAGGCTCCTGTCTGCCAATGTTACTCACTGGAGGCCAGAGGTTCGGGATTGGGCCTTCTCTCTTGAAGGCCATGGGGTTCTGCTCCAGGAGCTTCACCTCACCTCTGAGGCTGCTCATGAGGCTGCGATTGCCGCCTCTAAAAGAGGGTTTCGCTTCTTTACCTCGCCTCCCTTCCTGAGTGATAAGAGGCGCCCCTTGGGAGGTTTCGGTGTCCTCATCCGCTCCTTCCTTAATCCCCGTCATGTCCTTACCCACACCGTGGAGGGTTGTGGTTTCCTGGCGGTTTCGCTTCGGTGTTCCGGTTTCGAACTGACCCTGGTTTCCATTTACCTCCAGTCCGGTACTGGCTTTAACTCTCCGGTCAACGCCGATGTCCTTGCTCGCCTCTTAGCCTTCCTTCCTTCCCTCCGGGGTGTGTGGATCGTTGCTGGTGACTGGAACAACTCCATACAAGATCTCCTCGCCACTCGGCTTGAGGAAGTTTCCCATGGGCGTTTCCTGGGTTCCGGTTCACCCACCGCAGCAACCGACCGGGAACTTGACTACTTTCTGGTCTCGTCTCCGGCTGTTGCTTCCCTGCAAGTCGCTCAGGACTGGGTCGTTCCCTTCAAGCCTCACTGCGCTCTGCGGGCCACTCTTCAGCTCAGCTCTCTGCAGCTTCCCTACCCGCAACTCGCTACCTTTTGCGAGGTCTTTCCTGACCCCTTGCCTTTTCAACCCTCGGTCCCGAGCCCCTCGCCTATCGCTGAGGTTAATCTTCTTGGCCTCACATCCACCGACAAGCTCACTCTCGACTTCGCCGAGTTGAGCTCTTTCCTCGAGGTCTCTCACGGGTTCCCCGACCGAGGGCGTGGGGCTTTCGTCCCCTTTCTTCACAAGCCCCTCGTCCAGGGCCACTCTGTTACCTTTGCCTGGAAAGGCCAGCTTCCCTCCTTGGTGTCAGCCGTGCTTCACCTTCTCGACCGGCCCGAAGCTGTGCAGTCCTTCTTGTGGTCCTCTTCGGACACTTCCCTCCCCTCGGAGGTCCGCGCCTTTTGTGACCGGGTGCGCGACGGCTCTGCTTCTTCCGCCACCCTCCGCGCCGAAGGCACTGCCCTCCTTGGCCAACTCCGGCGCGAGCAAACTGCCCAGCAAGCTGACCAGTACGGTGAGTGGCTGGAGGAAGCTTCCGGTTCACACCTGGGGCCGCTCTTTCGAGCCATCAAGTCCCATGAGCAGGTGCTCGATCGGCCCTTTCAAGATTGCGATGGACTCCGCCGTGTTTTTGAAAGGCATGAACATTGGGCCCGCGTTTGGCATGCCTCGGTTTTCCCCCAGCACTTTGCTCACCCTCTCCTCGCGGAGCTCCGCTCGAGGGCCGTCTCCCATTCTGGCACCCTGGCTCCCTTGACTGTTCCCCACCTTCAGAAACTTCTCAAGAAAGCAGGGAAAAAGAAAGGGGGCCCAGACGGCTGGAGCTACCCAGCCCTTCGTGCACTGGACCCGGCGGCTCTTCAGCTCGTTGCCGACTTCCTCGCCCGTGCTGAGGCTGAGGTGCTTCTGCCTTTCCAGCTCACCTGCGTTCAGGTCGCTCTTCTCCCGAAGTCGGCCGACAAGGAGCGCCCCATAAGTCTTCTACCGTGTCTGTGGAGATTGTGGGCACGAGCTAGGTGGCAGGACATCTCGGCTTGGACGTCGGCTTACGCCCCCGCCCACCCGTGGGACCGGGCGGTTCCAGGCCAGGCAAGCCTGGACACGGCACTGGCCCGCCTTGTCAGATCAGAGCATTCAAAGCTCGAGAAGACTCACATAGTGTCGCTCTTCCTCGACTTGCGAGGCTTCTTCGACTCTGTGAGCTATGAGCGCCTTCTCCTCCAAGGGCTCGCTCACAGTTTCCCTCCTCTTCACCTCTGGTTCGCCCTCCAGGTCTACCAGGGTCCTCGCTGTCTCGTGGCCGACTCGATCGCTGCCACGCCGCTCTTTCCTGGCCGGGGCGTACCCCAGGGCTGCCCTCTCGCACCCTCGCTTTCCAAACTTACCATGTCCGATCCACTCCAGAAGGTTTCTTCCCTTCCCTTCGTCACCAACACAGACTTATGGTTGGACGACGTGAGTTTAGACGTGGTTGGTTCCGACCCTGTCGAGGTCGCTTCCTCTGCGCTTCAGGCCTACCGGGTTCTTCATACCTCCCTCGGCCTTGAGGGCCTAGAGGTTGAGACCACAAAGACCAAGTTCGTCGCCGGTACGGCCCGCGCTCGCGCCGCGCTTCAGCAGCTGCGGCGCCCGGGCGAACCCGACACCGCTGACCTTGTTAAGGACCTACCTGGGTCTCCCTTTGGGCCGCTTATTTCAGCCTCACCGGTTACGTGTAGCAGCAATAGCCCTAGGGCTGTTTTGAACAAGCCAAAAGAAAAACAGCCACAGATACATGAGCTTGAGACCCCAAAACATCGATCAGCCATTGTGAGAGATATGTAGTCCCTACTCGAGAAAAACCGGTACCATAAAGAACTATCGGATACATGAGCTTAGGGTTTCGGATATCATTCCAGTGTTGTAGGGTGTATTCCAGTCCTCTTGGGGGTCTTTGTCAGGTAGCCCCGAAACTGAGAAAGCCACACCCTACATAAACTGTATTAAGAACCCTGATAAAACCCTCGAACCCTGACAAAACCCTCGATCTGCAAAAGCAAGCCTTTGCATGCCTCGATGATGCTCCTCGTGCTGGCGTCCATGCAGCAGACTCTAGGCTTGAATTGTCAGCAGGGCCATTTCAGAAAGGGTTATTTTATCGACTATTGTAGTTCCTATATTATCTAATATGGTAACGTGCCCTCTCCTTAAGACAATCTGGCTCAAATGACTTATAGAAGTCACGATGCACCTGCTGACCAAAGCAGATGCACCTTTATCAAGAAACGTTGCAATGTTCTTGAGCCGCATGTGCGGCCAGAAACTCTACGGGACAACCGCGATACGGCGCCCACAAAGTCCTCGGACATTTCGCAAAGAAATACGGCCGGATTGAGGATGCGGCCAGCACCTTTCTTCAACTGTTGATCCATGCGAACTGCTGTGTGCTTGTAGACATGCAAACTCGGCTCAAGATGGTATCTTGGCAGCTTGAGGGCAAAGAATTGAGCAGCGAGAAAAGAGTACCCCGAGCAAAAGAGATTGCAGGCGTTCATGGCCTTCCTTGCATCAGCAGGGTGCAGCCACACACCACACTTGTGTATCACTTGAAAGAAGATCAAGGCGCTCATAGCACAATCATACATCGCTTGCCTCAGTATTTTTGGGCAAGCAACGAAACAAGGGACAACAACAACAACAACTGATAACATAGCCAAAAGGCAGGAGAGGCCCATGAGAAGCCAGACGGGGATGCGACAGGAATCCGCTATTTCCATCACCAGTAGCCACGCCCTTACGAAAGAGGAGGACCAACCACCTGCACAGCAGCATTGTGTCGCTGTCCTTCCATCCTCCCCACGGAAACGTCAAATTCTTTGGCCAATGTAGATTGTCTCGAGTAAACGCTTTCAAGTTCGGGGTTTGCTTGAGCTCGGAGCATCTTTGGGTAAAGTCGGTGTATGCAGCAGCCAAAAGGTCGGTGGCATTGTTCGTGGAGCATGGAAAATACTCGAATTGCAGGAGTGCTACCAAAGTCGATGCAACAAAATGTCGGCCGATCCCAAGTTTAGATACGTGGAACATGTCTGCATGAAAGAGCTCCTCGGGCGCCGTCTCAGTAAAGGGAATTTGGGTGGTCGCCGGTGGGGATCGCAGATTCCACGGTCTTTGGGCTCCAATTGTGGGGAGCCAGGAGGGAGATAAACTCACATCCTCCCACGGTACCGCAGCTCCTCCCAGGGTTGGCATAAAAAAAAAAAAGAGGGTGCCTTATTACAAGGGTTTCTACGATAAACCCATATATATTCCCTAAGGACCCTAGTATAATATTCCCAAAAGACCCTTATGTACCCGAAGCCCCGTCTTACAAACCACATTAATTGCCTTCGGTTGTACAAAAACTATTACCAGGTAAACCAGCTTTACAGCGTTCGAAATACTACAGTCTATTTGCACCCAGAAAAGCTACATTGAATAATCTGTCCATAAGTCCTTGCCTGTTCCTCCCATACACCAACAGCATACCCCCTTGTCACGTCCCAGATGCATAAAAGTTCTTGTAAGGCTGCCAAATTTCGCTTGGGCGGGGCTATCGCCCTTCAGCCCCAAACAGACGCCAAAAAACTGCTGGCCACGGCACTCGACTCCCTGGTAGAAAAGCTCACGGCATGACTCAGGAACCATCTTCCAACAATCGTACCAGAATGCTTTCCGGTGCTTTCCACGGTAGCTTGAGTGTGGCAAGCCGTACAACAGAAAACGACTGTTCAAGGATGATCCTCTTCCGGTATGCATCATGCAATCCAGTAGGGTTTCTTCGTTGAGGGCAGCACCAGCTTTCAGAGCATCTTTGAAGCGATGGATTGTGGATTGGCCAAATATACATTTCATTGCACAAACCAGTATGGGAGACTTCCTCAAAGATCGTCCTTCGTCTCCAAACAGTGTGAAGGGGATGCAGCGATGAAGACGGGAGCCATGCTCCTTGAATACTGCATGGTCTGGGTGCTCCGAACGATACATATTCCAGAAAGCCTCCAAAAATCGCTTAGTTGGTTGCTCATCCAAACGAAAGCCACCAAGAAGCAGGTGAGAGCGGTTGGTAAGTAAATACCTGAACCAACTACGGACCAGCACCATTGGCTGCGATAGCAGGGCTTTCTCGCGTAGCAAAAGTTTCTGGCATATATAGAATGGAACTGGCACAGTCATTGCCCATTGTCGTATGATGTGGTGTAGCCTTTCTTCGGCGTGGGCCAAATCTACATGACTCAGAAGACGGATGCCTTTCAGGATGCCCGGGTTCTCCTGCTCCAGCGCTTGCGCTAGCTCGACGACGGATACAGCCGAGTCCTGAGGAGGGTTTAATGGGTTTATAAGGTTTATAAGGGTTCTAGGATGTATGATGTGGGTTGCTTATCAAATACGATCCTACTTACAACTTTCAGACGCCAACTTGAAGACAACCAAGCCCTGAACCCCCTTCGCCAGAGCGTGCACAAGCTTCCGCGCAGTGGGCCCGAGACCTGCGTTCGGGGTAGATTGGATATACTACAGGGGTGATAGGTCACTTCCAATTTCGGGATTTCGGAATTGCAGGCAGGTCTGTTTTGAGCTGATCTACCAGCAGTGCCACAAAACCTACCGGTATCTTGAAAGAGCTCATGCCCAGCATGGGCCTTGCATCGTAGCAAGAAAACTTGTTCGGAACATGGCAGCTGCAGGTTGCTCTGGAAACATGAGATCGAGCACTCTTCTACATTGCTAAAATCAGCAACGCCCCCTACAGCACTGCAGCCGCCAACGAACAAGATTCGAAAACCAATCACGAAGTCGCTTGCTTGCCCTTGAGCCTTTTGTCGGGGGCTGGGCCTGGGGCAGCGGCAGCGGGCTTGGCCTTTGCTTTCGGTTTGTTGGTTGACTCCGCACGGCGCTTCGGAATTGCTGCTTTGCAGCGGTTTTCCAAAGTCAGAGATTCCATCGCCCTTAGATTCAACCAGGGCATGTTGAGTTCATGCAACTCATCAAATAACCTACTAGTATGTTTCTAGTATGAGCTGAGCAACGTTTTCTTGGCATGCTTGAACATTTCCACCAGCTTCTTCTCTTGCCTTGGACATTCATTTGCAAGTTATCTTATTTACAGAAAGGCCCATGTAGCTCACGACAACTGCATACAGTAGCTCATCACCAAGATACCCCGGACTGAAGCCTTCAACAGCTCCCTCGCTGTACAACTCTTGCAAATTGTCCTGAATCTTCTCGAGGGTTTCGCTTGTAGCCAGCATCTTCTGCTTCAGCCTCAGGAAAACCAGAATAGAACATTATATTGCATGTCTGTACTGCAGTGCCTTGGGATTGCATACCTAAGGAAGCCCCACTGCACCACGATACCGAGAATCGGCCTACCTATAGTGTATATACTATACTTTATAATTAACATGCTGCACGTACAATACCATTCACCTGCATGGATAATGTGGCAATGGGCCCTGCATATGCATATTCTGATTATGGTCACATAGGCCAGTAGGGGTCGGGCTTTTTGGCTGCATCCGGCAATTCACCAGCAGCTGCCATCTTCGACAAACCATCCGACAACTTAGTCCAGCGATTCAGGAGCCCCCTCATATAGGCACTGAGCACCTCAGATGGCTTTTTGCCACCCTCCAAGGATGGAAGCTGCAGCTCATGTTCCATATCGATGCCTCCCGAAGGGGACGGTCCTCGGCTCCAGGCAGGCTACCCGAAACAGAACCGGTTGCAGTTCACAGTCTATTGGCTTTTGGGGATGCGATAACTGCATAATGCAGCAGAAGCCGCAAACACACTTGCTGTGTCGTAGGGTTCATACGGTTGCGACGATACTACTATAATTGCTAGATTCCTAGAAACTCCCTAGGAGCACACTAGGTGGGATTGCATACTTCAGGTAGGATCGGTCACCGAGGTCGAACTATATTTCGAAGGTTTGCTATTCCGTGTTTTAAGATTGGAAATATTTCTGCAAATTGTGGGAACGAGGATGGGATTATCGTGTCCCGGGTGGTCCAGTCTCTGGGTCGGGCTAGTCGGGCATTTTGGCGTTGCACTGGGACTTCAAGGCTAGTATAGACAACAACTATATGGCAATGTTCGGGCCAGGATTTCAATCTATAGGCTGCTGGCAAGTTAGTTCCCAGGGGCTTTGAGTTCTCCTTTGGAGGTGAGTTCCTAGTGTCATGATCAGCTCCGGGGTTTGAGTGTCTGAGGGAATATTATTCATTAAAGTGAATAGGTATTATAGGGCTTAAATTTGGGTTTGATGGCTGTAAATTCAGCTTCACTAAGCTGGGGAACAAGATTCCAGCGCCGGGATTGGCACTGCCCAAATCCATGGAGCCAAGCATTGTGCTGGGTTCGAAGCTAACACCTCGTCCAAGTACTGCATTGCCTTCGGCATCCTCCTCGACCTCGGCTTGGATAGTCGTGGTGTCTGTAGTTGTCATGGAATTCAGGTCGGTGATACTCGCGGAGACTTTCTCCTCGTACCAGAAAAGCTCCTTTTTGGAGTTGTAGGTATCCTTCCTCGGATAGCAAAACATCATTTATATACATGGGCTTCTGGGAAATCAAGTATGTTTGCCGTCCAGGCTCAGCTTGAACTGTGGGTTGGCCTCGGCGTGGGCCTTGATCTCCTGGATGCGGTGCCTGAGGCGGGGATCGAAGCTTTTAAAGGAATGTTGCATGGAGATTATACAGGAGTGCGGGGTATCAAAGGAAAAGTGTATACACTGCATACGTATAGCATAATTACTACCTTGGGTCTTAAAAGGGCTCTGGGGTACGTATATTAGATCAGAAGAGGGGCTCCGGTACCTTTTTGATGTCTCGTAGATCTTCCTCGGAATAAAAGTCTCCGCTGCGCTCAACACGAACCTCCTTGCTGCGCTCGTTCTTCACTTGTAGTTCACGAGACAATGCTTCCTGCAGGAAGCATGCATGGTTTCAAACTTTGTTTGTATTCCAGGACAGTAGAGTCGGGTATGCAATGCTACTGAGATATACTATGCATGCTCAACAGTCCTTATTACATCCCTTCTCCATGAACAGGCGAATCAAAGCTGTTCTGGCCGTCCCCTTTTTGTGCCATTCTTCCAGCACATTCTGGGGCACCTCCACCGATCCATCCTTTCGGGGCTTACACATCCGCCTGAGTCTCTGCTTAGCAGCCTCGAAAGAGGGGGCATCCTCCGCTGCTGGAGGCTCCGGAACAGCTGCTGGTGCGGCTGCTGCTGGGGCGGCTGCTGCTGGGGCCTCCGTGGTGTCCGATTCCTTGCTTGCCTTGAGTTCTTGGATCTGATCAGCCTGATTCTGCATGACTTCGCTCTGCTTTTGCAACTGTAGCGACAGCTTCTGAAGCATAGCAGTCAGTTCAGACACCTGTCCCGCCGAGGATGTGGAGCCGGTGTCGGCACATTTGTCCAGGCGCTTTTCGAGTTCGTGAAAGGCATTATTGTAGCCGTCATTGAAGCTAGCAACAGCACGAGTCTCCTCGACTGTACCCAGCCGAGACACGTAGCCCTCCTGACGCTGCTCAACCTCACCCTTGGCCAAGCACAGCTGCCGGAGGTTTCCTGCCAAAGCTTCATCGTCATCGTCCGAAAGCTCCTGGCAGCAGCGGGGTCTGGGCCCTACAAGGAATCGCGGGGATTACGGAGTTATTGGGATTGCAGGTATAGTGTGGGTTTTATAGGGTTTAGGGTATATATAATTATATAGGGTTTAGGGGCTTCCGGCTGCTTTCCTAGTCTACGGCAATTGATATTGTTTAAACATCCTATATACAGATTACTTGGAAGGGCACGGGACTTAGTAAGTAGGTAATAAGTATATAGAGTATAGAGTTGTAAGTACCCTAAATGGAGTTACCCCAATTATAACCTATATACTTATAACCTACTTACTAAGTCCCCTGCCCTTCCAAGTAATGCATTTAAAAGCATTGCTACAGGGACCTGGCAGAATTGAAACTCAAAGACATCCAACCTGAACGGCACCCAAGTATGGATCGATGCCCGGACCATCAACCTGCGTTTCATCCACGTAGTCAGGCGGAAGCTGGGCATCGTTGCCCAAATCAGGAGGGATCAAGGAATCTGCAAACAAGGCCTTCGGCCGGAGGGTGCTTGGGATGGAATCTTCACTCATGGAGCTGGCTTCGGCCTCGCTACGTCTTTTGCGAGCGGGTGGAACGGCGGAGTTCGGGGTTTGGGCTTGCTTGGAATCCACTGAGCCGGGGGTTCTGGCTTGGCGCTTTACACCGGCCGGCACACCCACAGGAGGTGCCGCCCCCAAAGACTGTTCCAGTTCCTGGCAGGATGTCTCGAAACGGAATAATTATGAGTTGTGTTGGCTGGACAACGAATATTATGCTATATACTCATAAAGTAGACGGGTCCTTGATCTCTCTTTGCATTTCTTCGGCTTCAAGCTTGCACTGCTGGAAATCAAGAGTTTGCAATCCAGCAGCGAGGGTCTCGGAAGAAAACCGCTTGCTAGGCAGGCTCCTAGCACCTTCGGACATGTCGAGAACACCTACAAAGACACAGTAAGTGGCACACGTCCTTGAACCATTGTAGCCGCACAAAGCTACAGTACATATATATACATTCATACACACGGGCGCATGCCATGCTCACACCGAACCAGCAACGAGTTCCCGTCTTTCAATACTAGCCCAACTCTTTCACAGTGGCATCTGACATCGTACACAATGTATGTGCAGAGCACACTGAATTACCGAAGCCAGGCAAGCTTTCCTATGAGCATGCCCAGGTCGCAGTGTCCTGCTGGCAGTTGCAAGCGCCCGCAGGCTGGACATAAGCAAGCTTAGCTTTAGGGGATCGGGGTGTTTCGAGGCTATACAAGCCGGCCGGTACCCACCCCACCCCCCAATCCACCCCCCGCACAGCTACCCGCCACCCGCCATCCTACCATCGCCACAACACCACAAGGATCCCGCCACCATGAACGCCCAGCAGCCCCCCACCACGCCCCAGAACAATCCCCAAAACATCCCCGCACAAGCCCACAGCCCACCCCCTGGGTATCATAAATAAGCAACTATAACAATTCAATTATGGTATTATATTTGGGCTAGATTGTGGGGCTTGCGTGATGGTCTGGCATCGAAGACAGACAGCCTGCAGCAGCTTGGTCGTGGACTGCTAGCTAAGTCGTTTCTTCAGCATCATTACTAGAGGAATCGTTTATTGTATTTCACCAGAAGCTACAAGCAGTCCAGACACTCAGACACATGGTGCTAATTAGTGTCATGTGAAATTGTAATGTACACAGCAATACTTCAGCACAGTCCGGATGCACATAGCCATAGGGTTCAGGGTTTTGTAAGGGTTTGTAGGGGATGATGGGAACCATGTACGGTTTGTATAGGGCTCAGCCTAGGGTATCTAGGGTATATAAGGATTATAGGATCGGGGGTTGTCTTGGCTTCGAGTGTCCTGGGCTACCGGGATAGGCTTGATTTCGGGGTCTGCAGTCTGTGGTGCACGATCTATAACCCCGAACACCCACAACAGCAACAACACCCCGTGAACCTTCGAACTTGAAAGCTAGCAGCCTAGTAGAGGCCGATCCGATAGCTATCAAAGGCTCCTGCTGGGGCTTCGTTAAGAATGGGCCAGAACACTGCCGGAATTGAGGCTTACAGGGGGTACGGGCGGGTACGGGTGGGTACGGGTCGGGGGTACGGGTGGGTACCCGACCCGAACCCTATCACATAAATACGCCCCCAGGTTGGGTAAATACGCCCTCGGGTCGGGTACGGCTGTGTACCCCGGACTGCGTGCACAAAGCTGCTCTCGACAAGGTCGTGGGTGCAAGACCGGGTTTGTTTTGAGAATTCAGGACACTAAGGGTTTCAAGGTGCATTCTTTGGGATCGTACTGTCATACCCCAGTCCTGTGGAGTTCCGAAACCCACCCGTGAGTGCAGCAATTAAGGATTGAGGTTGTGGGAATTGTGCCGCAGCTACCTTTGGCAGCCTATCCCTACATTATAGGGTGCAGTCAAAGATCGCTGGATGTGTCACAACAGTTTGGGCTACATGATACTGATGCTAGAAGCCTATGTCATAAGGATCTAAGGATATTGAGAAATCCTGGTATGGAGCTTTTGGGCTGGGCTTATGGTTTAGGGAGTTTAAGGTGTTAAGGGCTTCGGGTTTAGGGTTTAGGAGTTTAAGGCTAGAGAGGCTTAGGGCTTCCACTGGGGTCTGGGGCCTGGGGGCTGGGGCTTGGGGCGGCCAGCCGGCCAGGGCACTTAGCCTGAAGGCCTTCACTCCTGCCGAACCCCAGCCTAAGCCTAAACCCCAAACTCCCTGAGTCTCTTTCTTTTTGATGCCGTGGATGCGCATTCGCGATTCGTGAGCATTCACGACAGCAGCGAAAACCCCTGCAGAAACCCAAGAAAGCTTTGCGACTTGCGACGCTCAGTGATTATCAATGCCACTGTCACATACTGCAGTGCTACGCTTGAAAGTTTTCAAAGAGCCCGGGCCGCGACTAAGACGGCTAAGTTTGTAGACTCCCTGAGCCCTGAGCCCTGTGGGGGCCCTGTGCCTTGAGCCCAGGACCACCAGTCACAGCTACGTCGCAAGCTTTCAAACAAGTAACGAGTCCCCAAGCAAGCCCTTTTGCTTGCTCACTCAGCCACAACAGCCTCGCCGGCCGCCTTGGCGGAGTCTGCACCGGTGGTGATGCCAAAGAAGTCGCTCAGCGCTGCTTTCTTGATTGGCACCCATTTCACATCTGTTGAATCTGCAGGGCATCAATATCAATTAGGTTCGGCTCAAGGGCCCAAGGGTTCAAAGGATTGCGGGCAAGTGGAACGTTTACCTAACGTGAAGCGAGGGAGGCGTGCGCGTGGGGCGGCGTAGGGCCTAGGCCTAGGCCTAAAACATTAGGAAACTTATGGACCGATAGAGTCATCCGATGGGGGCCTTTGGACCTTGGGCCTTGGGTATTAAATTGTCTACATGCATCTAAGGTACCGGTAGCGGAAGCACTCGGAGTGGCGCCGCCCTTCTTCCCCGACTTGGCCTTTGCTTTGCTTTGTCCTTTCGCCTTTGCCGTCGCCTTCGCTTTTGGAGCAGCCTGCACCTGGAGCTCTTCACCCTTGCACCCTTTCTGCTTGCCACTGCCCTTCTTCTCTTTGGTGTCCTTTGTGTCCTTCTTTTCTTTCTTGTCCTTCTTGCCGCTCTTTGTCTTGTCCTTGGACTCCTTGGACTTGGCCTTCTTCTCTTTGGCGCTTTTTTTGTCCTTCTTGTCTTTCTTGTTGTCCTTCGTTTCTTTCTTGTCCTTCTTCTTCTTGTCGTCTTCAGCAGCCATGTCGTCGCCCTCCTCGACATCCTCCACTTCCAGAGATGCCTGTCAAATGAGAATGGACTCTTGACTATTGGGAGCTGTTCGAGTTCGACCCTAACTGCCAAACCACCGCAGTATTCCGATTTCCCACCTCTTCGTCTGTGACCCCCTCAGTTGCTTCCTCTGCGGCTGCCTTTATCGCTGTTGTTAGGCTTAAGCAGTTCAGTTTAGGCTTAGGGTTCAGTGTAGGCGGTGTAGGTGCAGGTGCAGGGTTTAGGGATTTTTAGGGGATAGATAGACGATAGGGCGGTTAGGGTTTAGTTTAGGGAAAGGTTAGGGTTAAACTTAAGGTTTAGCACCCTTCCCTTCCGACCCTTCCTAACACCAGAGCATTACTGAAATATTGCCTTGCCCTAAACCGAAACCGAGACTAAACCTTTTTTTTCACACAAGCTAAGCGCAGCCAAGGCAGTCAAGGCAAAAATGGTGTCGGATACAAAATGCAGCCCTGGGCTCCGGCTTCCGGGCTTTTCACAAATTCCCGCCACTGCCCATCGCCCATCGCCATCGCCCATTGCTGAAAATAAAATCATAGAATCGTAGAATCGTAGATGACTAAGCGGTTCGATGTTGACCGAGGAGTCATCCACGGCTCAGCCCACGAGGCAGACACGCTCCACCTGAGGTGTGCTCTCGTGTTGCCACTCATCATCGCGGCTTGAACAACAAGCACACGGCCGACGTAGCCATCGCTTTTTGTAGGAAAAAAACCGTAGAATCGTAGATGACTAAGCGATTCGATGTTGACCGAGGAGTCATCCACGGCTCAGCCCACGAGGCAGACACGCTCCACCTGAGGTGTGCTCTCGTGTTGCCACTCATCATCGCGGCTTGAACAACAAGCACACGGCCGGCGTAACTGCCTTGAGTATCCAACTGCTTTAGAAATGGAAGTAGTGATCGTCATATTAGCTTACTTACAAGTCATGCATGCTGCATGCTGCCATGCTGCATACCGCATACCCCTCATCCAACCGCTTTGGAAGTACATTATAAAATATACTTCACTCTGCTCTATGCAGTGCATAGTAGGCTACTGGGTCGTTTGTCTGACTGTGTGGCAGTTATCTAAATCTGTTATTTGATATTTGTGTCGTCTGTGGTGTCGAACTCTGCTTGCAAACAGAACTTGAACGAGGCGGGGCCACCCATCTCGTTTGCCGCCGCACTGACTGCTGCACGCCACTCTCGCAGGCAGTGCTCTTCAGATGGCGGCCTGCACGTCAACACTGCGGAACCAGGCACAAAAAATGTTGGAGCTCGTCCGTGGCCTTCTCCCCCCCCCCCCCCGCCCTCCCTCCGCATCCCCACCCTGTCGAACAATGAACAGTCATACACGGTCACCTCTGCTTGCAAACAGAACTTGAACGAGGCGGCGCCACCCATCTCGTTTGCCGCCGCACTGACTGCTGCACGCCACTCTCGCAGGCAGTGCTCTTCAGATGGCGGCCTGCACGTCAACACTGCGGAACCAGGCACAAAAAATGTTGGAGCTCGTCCGTGGCCTTCTCACCCCCCCCCCCGCCCTCCCTCCGCATCCCCACCCTGTCGAACAATGAACAGTCATACACGGTCACCTCTGCTTGCAAACAGAACTTGAACGAGGCGGCGCCACCCATCTCGTTTGCCGCCGCACTGACTGCTGCACGCCACTCTCGCAGGCAGTGCTCTTCAGATGGCGGCCTGCACGTCAACACTGCGGAACCAGGCAAAAAAAATGTTGGAGCTCTCACCCCCCCCCCCGCCCTCCCTCCGCATCCCCACCCTGTCGAACAATGAACAGTCATACACGTTCACCTCTGCTTGCAAAGAGAACTTGAACGAGGCACCCATCTCGTTTGCCGCATTGACTGCTGCATGCCACTCTCGCAGTCAGTGCTCTGACGGCGGCCTCCACATCAACACTGCGGAGCCAGGGCCACCACATTGAGCTGCCGCTTGCCTTCTGCTCTTAGACTTTTATACTCTTAGACTTGAATCAAGACTGTTGTCAAAACTCAAAACTGTTGGACAGGCCTTCTCATCCCCCGCCACCCCCCCCCCCCCTGCGCATCCCCACCCCCCTCCTGCGATTTGTTTCAACAAATTCCACTGAACTTCGGCTACTTCTAACTTCTACACCACAATTTGTTACACCACAGTAAACTGGTAGGTCGTGCCACCACAGTTGGCTTGAGCCTTTGAGCCGAAAAAGTTAGTTTAGGGTTTACAGCACTTACAGTTTAGTGCTTTAGGGTTGAGGCTGAGGATCAGGAAAACTTCCTTACATCAAGTCTCAAGTGTAAATCTCAATCGGTCTAATGATGCCTAAAGATGCCTAAAGTTTAGAGTATTTAAAGTTTAAAGACTAGACTACTATACTAGACTTTCTAGACTTCTCAACCGAGCCGAGGACTCCGAGGACTGAGGACCTAAACTTTGGACTCTGAAGCTACTAGGTTTCATTTCGAATTAATTCGGAATTCACCAACGAATCCTAGAGGTGAGTTTGTAAACTTGCAGCCTGCAGGCCTGCAGTCAATGTTGTGTGGTCTGCTTGCCACTGCAGTCTGCACCGGTACATGGGTTCAGGTTTACTTTAGAGTTAGCCAGTTACAGTTAGGGTTTAGGCTTAGATAACTTGTAGACTTGTAGGGGTTTAGCTTGAGCTTAGGTGGACCAGTCACCAAGGGCCAAGGGCACAACTTACAACGGCACAACCACAGCCTGATCAGCATCCTCCGTCTCGATGGCCATAGCCTGAGTCACAGCGACCTGTGACGCCTTTGACTGTGACTGTGGATCTTTCTCTGTCGGAGCTTTGTCCTGCCATGCCATGCAATTGCACGCCGCACGATGAGACAATCCAGCTCTGCGATTTTGCAATGATTGGAGTCCCAATGTCTACTCAGCCTGCTCGTCCGTGTGACCCCCCCCCGGTTGCTCTTTTCTTTCGGCCGAGAAGTCCTGGCACACAACTGCGCAAACAACTGAGGCGAGGCTGCTATATAAAAGTTTCGAGCAGGCACTGACAAACACTCTAGACTCTAGCCAACTGCAACACCACTCGAATCAGACCCAGGAAACTGAGCGGCTGAGCCGAGCTGTTTAATGGAAGTCCTCACTCGGCGTCGTCTTCTCCCGCTCGATCGGCTCAGCCTGTGTCTGCTGATCTTTCGCATCTTCAGCTTTGTCCTGCAACTTGCCATGCAACCGCACTGCAACCGCAAGATGAAAATACTCAGCGCGCCGCAGCCTGCTCGTCCGTGTGGCCCCGGGCCCCCTGTTGCTCTTTTCTTCCCGTCGAGGAGTCCTGCCACACAACTGTGCACCGTGCATGTGCTACTATAGAACTTCGACCAGAGACAACAGACCCAGCTCGCCGAGACAGCTCATTCCATGGGAAATGGCAACATATAACATTCACACAGCCTGTCAGCCTGTAAACAAACTTGCAGACTGCACGCAGTCAATGCAGTCACTAGTCTGAACTGAGTGGTTTAACGGAGGTCCTCACTCTGGTTTGTCTTCTCACGCTCCGTCGGCTCAGCCTCTGTTTGCGGATCTTTGGCATCTTCAGCTTTGTCCTGCACCAGCCCAGACTCTGGCCCAGACCGTCCAGACCGTCCCAATTCGCCGAGACCGAGACCCCGCATTACATGGAAATATATCACGTTCATTCACACATCGGCCTCGAAACAGACTTGCAGACTGGAGCCAATGATTGAACTGAACACTGAACAGCTGCGGCTTGACAGAAGTCCTGACTCTGCTCTGTCTTCTCGCGCTTCGCCGGCTCAGCCTCTGTGACCAGTGACTGTGGATCTTCCTTTTCCGTATCTTTGTCCTGCCACACCATGCAACCGCACGTTGACAACATCCAGCTCTATACATTGTCGAAACGAGCCAAACTCAAATCTCAGTCTCAAACGACCAGACGGCCAGAACCCCGACACACAACACGTTAGAGTGCAGCACAGCGCACATCATGTCACACATGATAGTCATGATTCATGATAGATAGGATTAGAATCCTAGAAAGACCATTGCAGCCTGCCTACAGTCATGGAGTCATGGCTTTAAGGATTTAATGGACTAAATCCTCACTCTGCTTTGTCTTCTCCGGCTCCGCCGGCTCAGCCTCTGTGGTTCCAGCTTCGCCCTGCCAAACAACCGACCGGCCAGCCAGAAACATTTAATGTTCCAAAACGGGACTCCAGGACCCCCTGGCCCCAGGCCTTGCTACAATAATATATCTGCAGCTCACACTTGCTACGTATTGGCACTTGATGGCTTAAACCATGCGCCATGCAACAGCAAAGATATATCGGGGCCCGTGTAAGCCTCAGCCTTCTCTGCAGCTTCATCATCTTCCATGTCTTCTTCAAGCTGCTGAAGAAGAGACTCCGCTCCACCTCCGTCACTGTCGCAGCGATTGGTATTCTCCTCTTCGTCCTGCAAACAAGTTCGCCAGTTCGCACACAATAAGACAGCTACAATCTGATGACTGGGTGCCTGGGTGCAGTGAGAAAGATTACCTTACTACCTGCTGTCTACCTGCCTGCAAACGAAAACTCGAAAACACTGCTACACTGCTACTCGCACACTTTGGATTAAAGTCACTCGGGTGTCCCTCCTTCTCGTCCTCGCCGGAATGTGTCTTATTCCCATCATCTTTCTCATCATCCTCATTCTCAGGATCAGACACTTCTGTTGGCGGAGGCACAAAAGCGGCTTTCTCCGCGAATGCTTCTTGAGCATGTGCAATGAGGAACTCGATCATGGCCACTGGCTCCGGCCCTTGCCTTCATGCAGCAAGAACAGAATAACCACTGAGTCACGCAGCCGTCGTCCTACGGGCTAGCCATGCGAAAAGACTGGAACTAGTGCAGACCTGGGTGCACCAAGGCTTTCATAGCCTCCAGTGGCTCCATTGCATGCACGTATCCCAAGCCCAGCCTTGCCGATATGTTTGTTTCGTTGTGCGTCTTTGTGACCAGGATCTGGCCAGGCTGAAGCACAAGTGCGTCACCTGCATGCTTGCCGGTGTATAAACTAACTTCAACTCACGAAGTTACAAGCCTCACTACACCACATCCAAATGCCTGGCAGCAGGGCTCCGGACAACACATTCATATCGTGTTTGGTAGCAATCTCCGGCGTCAGCTTCATGAAGGCTTCCATTTTGTCTTTCAGGCTATCGGGAGGCAGCTTCATCACGTCCAGGACACCGGCGACGGTGAAGCGCTTGCAACCAAGCGCCTCAGGTACTCAGACTGACTCACACTCTACTGACTCTGCTGCTGCATCTCATTGTGCAACAGAATGACACCGACACCACTCACATCACTCTGCCGCTCAGTCATCATTCATGACTCATGACTGACACTGACACTACTCACAGACTCACACCGTGACCGTGACTCACACCATCCTGACGGTCCTCACACTCGACTCCTTCTGTGACGCACAAACCCCAGGCCCTAGGCAGCTTACTCGAGATCCCTGCCGCTGCCTGGAAGACAATCGCACCCATTCCTCCGGGCATCGTATGCTGGTGAACCTTGTCCACCTGCTCTCCGATCAGGTGCACCGTCGTCAATTTTCCAAGGCACTCCTGCATACTTGAGCACAAGAGAGTAGGACCACACGGTAGGAACCTACCACCACGATTGCACGTTCATGCAGCACTCGTTTCCTTGGCCGTCGCGTGTGGGTCCGAGTCCTCAGTGTCCTGAGCCGCAGCCCCTTTGCTGTCCTTCGCACCAAGCTTCTCCTTCAGGCCGTGGAAGTCGAGCACCACACCAGTCCGTGGTCGTAGAGCATGATCCTGTGGAGGCTGCGCGGCAGCAATCAAAACTGACACAACAAAACCCTGCCCTTATATCTGCACGATGCAACAGGAGAACTGCACACAAACATCGTGGCTCGTGGCGTCGTGGCACCTCCAGGTAGTAACGCTCATAGTTGTCCCGAAGCTGGTCATGCATACACATGTTCAAGGCAGCAGTGGCAAGAGAGTCACCGTCCAAGAGCTTTGCATGCCGGGGCTTCTGGGTTTCCTCAGACAACAGCACAACCACGGCAAACTCCACAAACTACAAGACGTGAGGCCGTGAGGCTCGGAGCAACTCTGAATTCTCGATTCTTCAATAACACAACTAGCATGACCGGCCTCGAACAGATGCGGCAGCTCACCCAAAAAGCTTTTGATCTCCGCCAAGACCTCCTTGTTGAGCAAGACGATGTCTTTGCTTTCCAACGAACCCGTGAGGCTCGCGTTGAACTTAGCTGTTCCAAGTGTTATAGCGATTCAGGCGATTCAGGTGGCTTGTGACATTTGTGACTTCACGGAATGCAGCAGCAGCGAGTTTGATGCGACGCCAAGCAACCTCCATAGCTTTTTTGATGTTTGCTCTTCGGCAGCGAATGATGACATTGTCACCCTCCAAGATCTTGCCCGCAGCCGATGCCTCGGGAAGCGGGATGATCTAAGCAACAATTCACGGTCACTGTCGCACTTGTGATGTGAAGACGAGGCGCGTAGTTTTCCACAACAGTCACCTGTCGTTCCGACCAGCCCTGCGCTGTCAGCACCGCTGGGTCGCTCTCGCTGAAGGCGGACGGGCACAGGCGGCGGCGCTTGGCATCCCCTCCTGCTGCTGGGCCCGATGGGGACCCCTCGTTCTTGGCGGCATTGGCAAGCTGTTTCTGCAGCTTAGCCTTCTTTTGGTCTTCTCGTTCCTTTTCCTTCACTTGTCTCTGCTGTTCTTTCCGATGTGTCTCGGCTTCTTGCTGCCGAGCTTTCTTGAGCGCTTGGGCTGCCGAAACGTGTTGGTTCACGATCGTTTTCAAAGCTCCGCCGATCTGCTGCAAGAAATGCATGCCATTCGTTGCTGATGCGAAGCTTTCCTCGACAGCTTCGACACTGCCGAGCAGCTCGGTTCGTGTCCGAAGTGCTCGGACACGGTCAAGAGACATCAACGAGGTGTTGGGTGTCTCCTGCAAACACTCCTTCAAGTAACCGTCAGCCTCCACATATTCTTGCATCTTGGCTTCATCCGCAGTCATCTCATCATTGCTGACTTGCCCATTGAGTTTCTCCGACCCAATGCACAAAAGTCCCTCAGAATATTGCAGCTCAGAACCAAACGACTCACGAATGACAATGCCAATGTCCGTGGGTGAACAGTGAACAGTGAACAGTACAGTGGAACGCAGCTGCAACAAACCCTACTGCAAACAAGGTTCAAGCTTCAATCGTAGCTGCATTTTTGCAAAGACCGGATCATCAGATAACTTCGAAGAAGTTTCTTCCTCATCTTCATCTCCGTCGCCTTCTCCTTTCATAGCTTCGCGACGAGCCTGGGCAGCTGCTGCTTCTTCAGCCTCGCACACGGACGAAAACCACACTCGCACTCGCACGGATCAAAAAGTGTAATTATATCTCAGTCTCTAGCCTGGGTCTTGGCAATAGCATCACCGGCGATGGCAACAGCATCGGATAGAACCTTCTGGGTCTGGTTGTACAGTTTCAAAGTACTTGCCCGCAAGCTTGCTGAAGCTGCAACAACACCTCGTTGAAAACCATTGCAGAACGTGCACTGCAGACTCGAAGCCGTTAATTTATGGACTATACATGGATCCAAGGCGCAAGTGAACTTCTTTGCTGACTTGCCTCCGCGGCCGCCACCACCACCTGGGGCAGTGCTACGAGTGCCACGGGTGGTGGCCGAAGTAGAACCGGCAGCAGCCATCGACACGGAAATATCATCTTCCAAGGATAAGCCAAATTGACAATTGAAGTTGATTCCTGAGGTTGCTCACGCAGTACATTTGTTCAGCGAACACAGGGCAGTCACCGCAAGGGACGGGGCACCATCATCCGCATCCACGAGCCTGCGGGCGGCTTGCGAAGCCGCCACGTTGAATTTTTGAGTCGCCGCTTCGGTCTTGCCGGTGCTGGTCGTTTCCACTCGCACACTGGTGTCCTGTCAGTACAGCAGCTTAGCCTAGGTTTGCTGCGTGATCAAGCCAAAAAGCCAAGCTAAACTGATTAGCATGTTGAATGACACAGTTGTGTGCAACACCCTACGTGACGGTGCAGTCAAGTGAGTCATGTCCTGGTACTTCGTCTTTCGGACTTCATCTCTCGTCTGCACATACAGCAATGTCACCTCAGATAAGACACACAAAGACACAAAGATAGCAATTTCGTGAAGCTGAGCTTCACATGCAGCCATGCGACGGCATGCCACTATAGACTATGGGACAAACAGACGACCAGGACAAGGACGACCTACGACCTGCGACTTATGGCCCTGAGGTGACCCAATGTTCGCTTCATGTGGCCATCTCGCCGGTGTCCCATCTGCGAACCTTCTTCCTCTTCACAGATGGATCAACCAGATCGGCACGCCACTTCTCGTCAGCTTTGGCCGGGGTCAGTCCTGGGCTCTCACACGAACGATGGCAATATAGACATGACTTACATGACTCACAGGCTGTCACAGGTCACTATGTCGCATGGCTGCCAGAGACTGTAGACTGCAGCATAACGGTTGGCACAACCTACATCCTGCGTCCGTGCAGCTCATGTAGCTGGGAGCCTTGGATGTATAATAGTCCACATAGTCTGCATATGCCATAGCTGACATAATGCCGTCGTCGGCCTCGAGCACGCCGACGGTCCTGAAGCCCATCCATGTCCGTCAACCAACAATGGCACTGCACTTATAACCATTGAACTGAGATTGCAGCCGAATGGATCCCGTCAGTTCAACTCAACCTGCAGCTGAGTGCCGCGCTTGGAATTGATGAGCGCAGCGAAATCATACGGTGTCTTCTCCTCGGGCTTCTTTCGGCCGGGCTTCGACCTTCGGCCAAACAAGCGAAGCAGAATGCAACTCCTATGGCTTTAGGCTTTCGGCTTTCGGAGACCTAGGAGTCCTGTGGCCTGTGGGCCTGTGGGCCTGTGGATCATTCACTTCTATGATTATCCAAGTCCAAGTTATTTCTTGATTTATCTCTCTCTCTCTCTCTCTCTATCTCTCTCCCTCTCTCTCGCTCTCCGTTGTGTTTCCTATTCGCTCCCTCGCTCTCGCTCGCCTAGGGCCCAGCCTGGGGTCCACAAGCTCAGAGTGCAAGAATCAAGAACAATAAGAAGCACAAACGAACCCTGAACCCTGGTCTGGCACAAATTTTGCACTGGGTTAAGTGTCCGGGGCCCGGGGCTTCTAGGGTTTCAAGCCTAGGCCTAGGCTTAGGGGCTTAGCTTAGGAGCTCGACTTAGGCTTACTTAGGGCCTAGGCCCAGGCCCAGGCTGCTACCTAGGGCATAAAGGTTCGAGTCGGTTTGAGTTTTGTCTTCTCCAAACTCTCCACCCCACCGCAGCACCCGCACCCCACTTCACCCCACCTGACCACCTGACCCACCCGACCCCAGCATAGTACTGTGCACACACCTCAGTCACCTCTGCAGCATCACCCAGACTGTTGCGGGGACACGATGTCACGATGCGTACACACACACACGAACCAGGAACGTGTAACTGTAACTGTTTATCTTTACTGAGACATACGTTTCTGCAGCTCAGGGGCGCTGCTGCATTGTGCTGGCCAGTGCAGTAGGTGCACAAGGCCTGGAGGTGACGGTCCGGCTCTGTCCTCTCCATTGCCAAGACATCCTTCAGCATTCCAGCCTTGTTTGCCTGATCATGGAACTGCCTGCGCTTTGCTGCGTGCTTTGCGCACAAAGAGAGGTTCGCCATGCCATTCGGCAAATACGACTTTATGCAGCCGCAGCAAACCGCGCACTTGCATTCCACCAGCTTCGGCACAGCTGCATTCGCAGCTTCAGCTTCGGCTTCTGAGGCCACGTGGCTTATCATGATGGGCAAAGCCGAGGCACGGAGGACCGCTGGGCTCCTGGAGCCTGGAACAGTGGAACCCCTCGCCCCTCGCTCTCGATCCTCAGTCTCTGCGGTATGCGGCGGCATGAGCATGAATCCTGAAGGAGCTGGTCAATGTGTCTTTGGTGGTGCAGTGGGCAGTGCCTGATGCAACGATACTGCAAAACATGGCCGGAATGCTACACACAGCGCAATGCCCTGTAACAGCATGCAGCCGATAAGCCCTGCACTGCCGCACTGCACACAGTTGTTAACAAACAGTCAAACATTTTCTTAGCAGAGCAGCCAAGTCAAGTCAAGCCAAAACTGATCCCCGGCGCCGGGCGCGGTTCTTCACTTCAAGCTGCACTGGGGGACTACTGGCTTGTAAGTGTCGTAGCTTTAAAGCTCAGCGGCGGCTTCCCGTTGCAGAACTCGGCCAAGGCTTGCAAATAGCGTTCCGGATCTGCCTTAAACATAGCCACGACGTGCTGGATAGCTCCGTCCTTCTTTGCTTTGTGATGAAACTGACGGCGCCTGGCCGCATGGAGTGAGCACAGGAACAACTCTGGCTCGCCAGTCGCCTTGAACGAACTGATGCACCCGCAGCAGACCGCACAGCTGTCTACTCGCTGCTCATCCGGAGCCGAAGCCGCAGCTGCGGCTTGAATGGCTTCCATAGCAGCTTTACAGCGAGTGCACTGCATGTATCTTGAATCTAATGGATGCTTGACGACTTGACTTGACGGCACAAAACTGCAACACATGATCTCATAATGCTTCCATGGCCGGAAACTATGCCAATGCCCAGCACAGCACACGGTAACTTCTGCACACTGCACTAACTGCAAATCTTTTTCTTTTCAAAGCAGCCAGGCTGCCCCGAATCCAAAACCGGAGTTGCTGAAGCCCGTGCCGTGATGGGACGGCTCTAGGCTCATGTCTGTTGTCACTGTTGTCCTCTCAACTCTCAACTCAACTCTCTTCGTTCTGCAAACCGTAGTCAAAATTATTCTTCTGATGGCTGGGGCGCATGTCACGTTGAAGGTTTCTCCACGATGAGATTGCTGAGTACTGCACACCAAATGGCCCCGACGACTGCTGAGTGCATGGCCTCGTTGCAATGTCGTATGAGTACGATGGCGACATGGCGACATGCAGTCATGCAGCACACAAACACACCTGAAACTGTCCCTGGCTGGGCTTCAGGATTACCCGAACAGACATATTTTTTCACCACTGAATGATTGAATGTTGTCGAGGCACGTTGCCCGCAAGCTTCTTCTGCGCTGGTGCAGGCGGCATCCATTGGAAGTGCGGGAAACTGCTGTGCGGGCACGACAAGTGCTCAAACACGTTCATGCCCATAGCTTGCATGTGCTCCTGCACAGGACCCCGGGTCTGACAGGGACTGAGGACTCTGAGGACTGACGACTGTAGCCTGTAGCTGTGCCGTACGCACAGAATATAAGCACACGAGCAGCCACAGCAGGGGCATACACTTGCACCGAGAGAGTAAGACAGAAAGACAGAGAGAGAGAGAGAGAGAGAGAGAGAGAGAGAGAGAGAGAGAGAGAGAGAGAGAGAGAGAGAGAGAGAGAGAGAGAGAGAGAGAGAGAGAGAGAGAGAGAGAGAGAGAGAGAGAGAGAGAGAGAGAGAGAGAGAGGGCTAGGGCTAGGGCTAGGGCTGGAGCTGGAGCTAGAGCTAGAGATAGAGATAGAGATAGAGACAAGCGAGAGAGAACTGAGAGAACGAACTAGAAAGAGATAGAGATAGAGATGCTGCAGACATGGAGGTAATACACACAGGGAGATAGAGATAGCCTATCTGAGATAGCCATAGCGATAGAGACAAAGACTTTTGTGACTTGTGACTTGTGACATAGAGGACATAGACAGCGTAGCCATGGTGACTAATAGTGACATAGATCATAGAATCATACAGATAAAGATAGAGACAGAGACACATACAGATACGGAAATAGATATAGCGATATAGGATATAGGTTCGAGTGACTCTTCGACACAGACACTGACACAGGGCTCCACTGTGATTTCACCCGGGTCACCCGGCCTCGGAACACAAAAGCCTCTCCTCCGGCTGTTCGTCTCCCTGCTGGCCCTGCTGGTCGTTCTGTGCCGCTGGCGGCGGATGGCATACGAAGAGCAATCCCGTACGCAAAAGGCATGGCATCATGCGGGACGCTATGGGGCGGCTTCTGGGGTTCTGCTCCAAGTTACACACCACAGCATCTCCACGTTTCAAACACTTTGCCACCTTCGGCAAATCCTTGTAGATCTTCAAATAGAATGACCTGGTACCTCAGATCAACTTTACCCTCGACTCCGACTCTGAACAGTCATCCTCATCCCAGGCCTCGGAGCCTCGGACTTGGCGGAACTAAAACAAGGGGCTTGGCAGCGCTTCAGCCGGGGTTGAACTGGTCGGAACACGCTGCTTCTTGCACATCTCGGCATGACGTTGCCCGATCAACTCCTCGAGATCCAAGAGGGAACCGGAAACCACAGACAGGTGCAACTTAAGATAGCAGATAACAAGCACAACAGCACAAATACAGAATCACACAAAGGCACTATGACAAGGTACCTTCGGAGCACATTGGAAGCTGGATGCCGACAGCACCGGCTTGCGAAACATAGCAGTGATGCCCGAAATGCCACCCTCTCCAAGCTTGCATCGTCCCTTCTTCAGCAGCACGCTGAACTTCCTAGTGCAGCACACACTGAGTCGAGTATCGAAAGACTGGCCACTGGCAACCAGCAACCCCGACTACAGGAGCCTCCTCCGAGTGGCAGGCCAGCCCACGTAGTTCGGCCCCAGATTTTTGGGCAACATGTGTATGTGGTACATGTGTCCAAGATACTTCTGTAGCAGAGTGCCATCAAATCCAGTTGTGCATTCATGAAGCACGATGTCCTGGCATTGCCAAACGACTCAGACGATATGCTACCTGAGAGAGAATGCAAAGCATAGCACTACATAAGGCCCATAAGGCCATAAGCCATATCATAAAGGCTGCCGAGCTGCTGGACCCGAGTGCAGCACACTCGCCAACCACACTGCCAAAGGTCTGGAAGAGTTTCCCATCAATTGCTTCCTCTTGCCTGGACCACAGCCACAACGATTGACTACTGCAGCAACGCAGCATACAGCATAATGCACATCACTTCACAGCACAGCACACACAGCACTACCACGGCACTAGCAACCGCAACCACGACGTGTACTCTAGCGTGGTCCCAGACCTTCCAAGATCCCTTAATTAAAAAATAGACCTTAAATCATATCAGGGATCCTATTATAGTTTAAGGTAGATTCCTTAATTAAGGGATCTTGGAAGGTCTGGTGTCATCGGGTGGCGGGGTCTACAGCACTGTACGCTGCACATCCAAGCAATCCAAGCTGCCCATGCAAGAGACGTCTGTGCAAGTTGTCCCTGCACAGTAACATGTCAAAACTTCTCGGTTGCGATCCAAGCTCTTGCTGGAAAACCCAAACTCGCAATCGCCCACAGGAGTTGGGCACTCCTGGAATTGGAACAGTTTGGGGTTACGGCTTCAGGAGCTTAAGGGATATAGGCTGATTTAAGGGATTTAGACACAGAGGTTTTAGTTTCAGGGTCGGGTTAGGGAGTCAGACAGTCAGGGCCAGGCCAAGCATCACTCCGGGTTGAATTTATTGTTCAAGGTTTGGGACTGCCGGAATTGCAGGGTCAGGAGCCATCCATGAGTGCCACGAGCCTGGATAAAGACATTTCACACTCATAAACCACAACCGTCACAACAATCACGAGTTGAGTCACAACCAGAACAAAAAAGCCCAAAGTCTTAATGGCCTGAGTCCTGTTAGTCCGGAGTCGGAGTCCTGAGTCCTGATTCCTGATCCTGAAACACTGAGACTGAAACACTGGAATCTGAAACTTCTGGAACCCTCACGGCCCTGGGCCCGGAGCCCTGTCATATCCCGAAGCAGCCATCACTGCGCTGCAGCCAGCCAGCCCAAGCCCAAGCCCAAGCACAAGCCCAAGCGCAAACACAAACCGCAAGCACAAGCCCAAACCAACTCCAATCCTTCCCATATCCCTGTCGATACCCGTCCTTCTCCGGCAGCAAAGTCTTCTCGAGCTGAGACTGCTGAGTAGTCTGCGTCTGCTGTTTCTTGGATCGCTTGGCGGGCGGGGCTGCATTGGCACTACGCTCTGCATTGCACTTAATGCAGTCAGCACAAGCACGCATGCTCGCACGATTCTGCAATACTTGCATGTACCGCTCCATAAGCTTGTGTCCTGTCTCAGACAACATGACTGCCTCTGCTGTGTCGTCGCAAGAAATGTCCAATTCATACTCCTGCGATGTCTGGTGGAAGGCCTCATCCAGCCTCGCGCGGGCCGACAATGTCACCATCTCGTCCATATCACCGATCAAATGCTGTGGGCGGTAGTCCTGCAGAGACAGGTGAGGAATCAAAACGATATCGTTATCAGTTCATTGTCACTGATTACAGCACGGTCTAAAGAGAGATACTAGACTTATTAGACACTGACATTGGTCAGTGGTCAGGAGCTGAGCTGACAGTGGACATAAATGCAGACGACTTCATCTATCGAATCATCTAGCTAGAGACAGAACTCACAGAACTTCCAGAACCCATTAAGGACCCGACCCGCTACATATAATAGTTCGCATCACTGTCGGAAGCTTCGACAAGAACCCGAAAGTCGAGAGCCCCAAACCTTACCACCAACACTGCTCCTGTAGTTCCTTCATCTATCATCTAGCTAAAGACAGAACTCACAGAACCCATTAAGGACCCGACCGCTACATATAATAGTTCGCATCACTGTCGGAAGCTTCGACAAGAACCCGAAAGTCGAGAGCCCCAAACCTTACCACCAACACTGCTCCTGTAGTTCCTTCATCTATCATCTAGCTAAAGACAGAACTCACAGAACCCATTAAGGACCCGACCGCTACATATAATAGTTCGCATCACTGTCGGAAGCTTCGACAAGAACCCGAAAGTCGAGAGCCCCAAACCTTACCACCAACACTGCTCCTGTAGTTCCTTCATCTATCATCTAGCTAAAGACAGAACTCACAGAACCCATTAAGGACCCGACCGCTACATATAATAGTTCGCATCACTGTCGGAAGCTTCGACAAGAACCCGAAAGTCGAGAGCCCCAAACCTTACCACCAACACTGCTCCTGTAGTTCCTTCATCTATCATCTAGCTAAAGACAGAACTCACAGAACCCATTAAGGACCCGACCGCTACATATAATAGTTCGCATCACTGTCGGAAGCTTCGACAAGAACCCGAAAGTCGAGAGCCCCAAACCTTACCACCAACACTGCTCCTGTAGTTCCTTCATCTATCATCTAGCTAAAGACAGAACTCACAGAACCCACTAAGTCACTAAGGACCCGACCCGCTACATATAATAGTTCGCATCACTGTCGGAAGCTTCGACAAGAACTCCAAAGCCAAGAGCTAGGTTTAGGACTTAGTGACTTAGGGTTTCAGGAGTTTGGGGCCTGGGGTTTCGGGCCGGGTCTTTCGGCCTTATGGCTTATGTGCTATATGCTGCTTAAGCCTCTTAAGCTTATTGTATTATTATAAAGTAACAGTAAGCACTTCAAAAAATCATATCGTGTACCGGCGCTCGCGAGTGTGCTTGGCATCCACGGCATGCACATAGATCCGAGTGAATCACCCTTCGAGGGGTAGGTTCTAGCCAGTCATGAGTCATGACAGGTCGGGATATGAAGGGCAGCTATAGTTGCTGATCAAGAGGTTGGCGGTTTGGAGTTTCTGAGACTAAAAAAACCGGCCTAGCTCTCGGCTCTCGCCACGATTACAAACCGGGATTTTTTATGGAGTGCCGCAGTGCCGCATGTTCCGATGTGTGTTTTAGGATAGGGAGAATTACAACACGTGTTGAAACGCAGAGGAGCGCCAATCCGAGATGCAGGGCTACCGCAGTGCCATGGATCATGGATATGTTTGTGCAGCATGTCGCATGCAATAGAACAGCCGCGCGTGCAACAAGTGTCGTGGGCTGGGGATCGTGGTTGAAGCAGGTTGCAGGGCCGCAGACAAGCAACATCGGCTGAACGGTGAGGTCTTCGGGTAGAGCATTTATTGCTCGGAGTGGCGCGCCGGGCACTCGACAACAGTTGTCGTCGTCGTCCTTAGGTTCAGAACTAAGAACTGCATAACAAACTAGCAGCAACTCAGCAACCCGTCACGAGTCAAGAAACGAGGCTCGCACTTGCACTGTGAAACCCAGAATGACTGCGCAACCCATTTGGGATGAACGTGTGCAAATCTACCCACCATTTCACGCATGTCCTTGTGAAGGTTCATGATAACCTTCTGAGTTACAGCATCATTCTCGATCGCGATCTGCGTGATCTCGCAAGTATCACGCCAAGATTGGCCTTGGATGGCACGCGACACAGATCCAACGGACTGACTGCACCGAGGAACAAAGTACATGCACTCAGACTGCTTTGAAACCGAGGTTGGCTCATGCTCGTTGCGTGTTGCACGACTGATTGAAAGCTGGTTTGCGGACCTAGACGCATCACTGAATCGTCAACAAATAAATTGCAACACAAGGTTCCAGTAGCTGTTGCTATCGCAGCTAACTGCTTCTTCAAAGTGGAGGAGGCGGTGCATGTACCGGCAAAAGCTTCATAGACTCTGAAGTCGTAATTGCTGTAAATGTCGCTGGCCGTCGCCTTGTAAGCTTGTCCCTTCTTCTCACACGCGAAGAGCCTCTCGCAGTTATTGCGAGGCCATGCACAAAGGTGCGCGAAGTCGGAGCTGCCATCGTCTGTCTCTTTGAGGTCCGGAACCTTATATCGCATTTTAGGTGAAATACTGGGTCGGTCACAAGTACTGAGCATTGAGAGTTGAGAGACTGAGAATGCTTCCTACAACGATAAGGTTTGCAAGTTTGCAGGACAAGTAGGACGTAGTGGGACCAAACCACTAACTAACAAGTATCAAGTAGCTCACAATTGACCATGCACTCAACTGTGTCATTCCTAGCCGATGACTCTGCCGAAGAACATCTACCTTCTCATCGCGATCGCTCCTGTCGTCCTCACAGTCCTGGTCCCCGTCCTCAAACTCTTCTATCAAGCCCATGGACAAAGCACTCACTTGGCTGCTCTCGTCACCGTCGTCACCACTGTCTGCAGCCTCCGGCGACGACCCTTCATCATTATCTTCTTCCGCCCCTTCAGCATTGTTTCTGCTTGGAACTGAGGCAGCTGGATTTGGCTTTGGCTTTGGCCTTGGTACGAGCGGTCGATTGTCCGAATCTGAACTGGCCCCGCTGGTGGAACCTGTCCCCGAAGATTCAGCAGCATCGGTACCAGAACCGTCAGAACCCATAACACCAGTCTCAGCGCTGGCGGCAGCCATGGGTTGCAGTGCGATGTTTACGCACTGAGTTTGAGACTATCGGTGCTCAGTGCTCAGCTCTCTTAGTTGTGTCTACAACAACAACGACTCATAACCCGCAATGGCTCTAATAAAACTACAGACAGACGCCAACTACTTACATATAGACTCAGTATAGACCTTACACTTTACAGTTGTTTACACTTTTACAGTCAGTTACAGGCTTGCAGACTTACAGCTTGCAGGGCCTGCACTTTACAACCTGCTATAGCTTATATGGATGCAGACTCTAGGCCCGGCAGCGGGGCGCAAATACTATAGCAACAATATGCATCGCTTTGTCTGGCCAAGCCAGAACATCATGCTTAGCCTAATGGTTGAGAGCTGACAGGCACTCACAGGTACAAGTTACAAGGCACAACACGAAAGGTCTCAAAACGAACTGCACGTGCAGCCAGCATAAACTGAAAGTTGCAACATCATCTTTCCCGCCAAGCCAAGTGCAGCGACGTGCACAAGGAGAAGTCAGCAGACAGCAGACCCATGAGACGGGTAGTTCAGCACATCTCCTGTCACAAGCCGAAAACCGTGCAAGTGCATCTCCCTAGAAATCATCTTCGGAATCTTAGCCTAGGTCAACAGCAAGGTGCACGACTCCATGTTTGTTATGAACAACAGAAAAACAAATATGTCATTAAGTAAAGTACTCGTGTGCACATATGTTGGGGCAACGTGTGTGTTGGTTGTTATAATGTGATGTGAACCCATGTCATTGGTGGAATCACGGTATTCAGTATTCTTGCTGTCTTGCTACTTGCTACGGCTACTAGGACTCTATGTATCCGGCTGTGCTGGAGACCCGCAAACCTGACATGAACCATCAACTGCATTGATGCTGTGGGCGAATCCAATTTTCCTTGTTGCTGCCTTCGGGCGAATTCCGTTGCTGCCGCAGGGCAATCGACTCATGTGTTGCCGTCGGACGAATTCCGTTGCTGCCGCAAGCAGCAGTGCAAATGACTCACGTGCCGTGCCTTCAGACGCATTCCATTGCTGTGGCTGATGCATGCTGTGGCTCATTCTATATGTGATCTCTCTTTTCCTTGTTGCTGCCTTCGGGCGAATTCCGTTGCTGTCGCAGAGCCATCGACTCGTGTACTGTGCCTGCTCGCAAAGCATGATTCCCTTTTGTTCCTCGTTGCTGCCTTCGGGCGAATTCCGTTGCTGCCGCAGGGCAATCGAGTCATGTGTTGTGTCTTCGCGGCCATCAACTCATGTGTTGTGCCTTCGGGCGAATTCCGTTGCTGCCTTCGGGCGAGTTCCGTTGCTGCCGCAGGGCAATCGGCTCATGTGTTGTGTGTTCGGCCGGGCGTCTGCCAGTAGCTGATAGACTGATACTAATATTTCCTTTTCTCCTTGTTGCTGCCTTCGGGCGAATTCCGTTGCTGCCGCAGGGCAATCGACTCATGTATTGTGCCTGCCCGCAAAGCATGATTCCCTTTTTGTTCCTCGTTGCTGCCTTCGGGCGAATTCCGTTGCTGCCGCAGGGCAATCGAGTCATGTGTTGTGTCTTCGCGGCCATCAACTTATGTGTTGTGCCTTCGGGCGAATTCCGTTGCTGCCTTCGGGCGAGTTCCGTTGGTGCAGGGCAATCGGCTCGTGTGTTGTGTGTTCGGCCGGGCGTCTGCCAGTAGCTGATAGACTGACAAATATATTTCCTTTTCTCCTTGTTGCTGCCTTCGGGCGAATTCCGTTGCTGCCGCAGGGCAATCGACTCATGTATTGTGCCTGCCCGCAAAGCATGATTCCCTTTTGTTCCTCGTTGCTGCCTTCGGGCGAATTCCGTTGCTGCCGCAGGGCAATCGAGTCATATGTTGTGTCTTCGCGGCCATCAACTCATGTGTTGTGCCTTCGGGCGAATTCCGTTGCTGCCTTCGGGCGAATTCCGTTGCTGCCGCAGGGCAATCGGCTCATGTGTTGTGTGTTCGGCCGGGCGTCTGCCAGTAGCTGATAGACTGATACTAATATTTCCTTTTCTCCTTGTTGCTGCCTTCGGGCGAATTCCGTTGCTGCCGCAGGGCAATCGGCTCATGCATTGTGCCTTCGGGCGGATTCCGTTGTTGTCGCTGCTGCCACTGCTGCCGATCACTGATCACTGGCTATATGTGATCTCAGTGATATCATATTTCCTCAACGCTGCCTTCGGGCGAATTCCGTTGCTGCCGCAGGGCGATCGACTCATGTGTTGTGCCTTCGGGCGAATTCCATTGCTGTCGCAAGGCAATCAACTAATGTGTTGTGCCTTGGGGCGAATTCAGATGCTGCTGCGGGTGTTCTGATTCCGAAACCGGACAGGGACTTAATTACCGAGCTAGCTCGGTAATTAAGCCGGGTGGCTCTGTTTCCGCAACCGGCCCGGAGCTTAATTACCGAAGGGAGTGCGGTAATTAAGCCGGGTGGCTCTGCTGACACAACCGGCCCGGAGCTTAATTACCGAAGGGAGTGCGGTAATTAAGCCGGGTGGCTCTGTTTCCGCAACCGGCCCGGAGCTTAATTACCGAAGGGGGTGCAGCAATTAAGCCGGGTGGCTCTGCTGACACAACCGGCCCGGAGCTTAATTACCGAAGGGGGTGCAGCAATTAAGCCGGGTGGCTCTGTTTCCGCAACCGGCCCGGAGCTTAATTACCGAAGGGGGTGCGGTAATTAAGCCGGGTGGCTCTGCTGACACAACCGGCCCGGAGCTTAATTACCGAAGGGGGTGCAGCAATTAAGCCGGGTGGCTCTGCTGACACAACCGGCCCGGAGCTTAATTACCGAAGGGGGTGCAGCAATTAAGCCGGGTGGCTCTGTTTCCGCAACCGGCCCGGAGCTTAATTACCGAAGGGAGTGCAGCAATTAAGCCGGGTGGCTCTGCTGACACAACCGGCCCGGAGCTTAATTACCGAAGGGGGTGCAGCAATTAAGCCGGGTGGCTCTGTTTCCGCAACCGGCCCGGAGCTTAATTACCGAAGGGGGTGCGGTAATTAAGCCGGGTGGCTCTGCTGACACAACCGGCCCGGAGCTTAATTACCGAAGGGGGTGCAGCAATTAAGCCGGGTGGCTCTGCTGACACAACCGGCCCGGAGCTTAATTACCGAAGGGGGTGCAGCAATTAAGCCGGGTGGCTCTGTTTCCGCAACCGGCCCGGAGCTTAATTACCGAAGGGAGTGCAGCAATTAAGCCGGGTGGCTCTGTTTCCGCAACCGGCCCGGAGCTTAATTACCGAAGGGGGTGCAGCAATTAAGCCGGGCGGCACTGTTTTGGTTGGTTCCCGGGCCTCCGGGCTTAATTGCTGCACTCCGGGCTTAATTGCTGCACCCCCTTCGGTAATTAAGGATTTTGCAGCAGATTTCAAGCCATAAAGTAGCGCCGAACCCCTGGATTCGGGGGTTCGGCGCTACTTTATGGCTTGAAATCTGCTGCAAAATCCTTAATTACCGAAGGGGGTGCAGCAATTAAGCCCGGAGTGCAGCAATTAAGCCCGAGGGTCCGGGAATTGGGATTGACCGGCACTGGTGGGGAAAATCACTATCCACCTGAAGAAACAAGGGCTGTAACTCCAGAAATGGTTCTGAGCAGGGCCTCCGGGTCTCCAGCACTACCACATGTATATGTGGCCAGTGACAGCTAGTGTTTCTCGTATCTAGATACATACATACATACATACATACATGCAATCCTTCCATCCATCCATTCATCCTTGCATCCATTAATCAGTCCTTCCATGCCTTCCGTGCATCCATACATCCACACTATCCACGCATCTATATATGTGCATATGTACACATATCCATACACACACAAGTCACACAATAAATACTTACATGGCACATGGATACATATATGCATAGCATATGATGCATAGGGAGGTGCATAGCCACTGGTGCACATACACACATAAGTCAATCAATCAGTATATATGTAGCTAGTGACAGCTAGCGTTTATCGAATCTAGAATCTAGATACATACATACATACATACAATCTTCCATTGTCTTCCATGCATCCATGCATCCGAATCCATCCTTTCATCCATCAAATCCAATGTTCCCTGTCCCTGTCTTCCATGCATCCATACACACGAGCACTACACACACTACCCAGACATCTTCATAACTATACATTTACATGGACATGCATACATACATACATAGTACATGAATACATATATGCATTGGGTATTGCCGGACCTCCAAACCGAATCAACATGTCTTGCGACACCACCCGTAAGCCCACTAAGCCCTCTAGAGCCTCTAGGCCCTAGGCCCTAGGCCCTTAGTACCCTTATAGCACCCTTGTAAATAACCCTTGTAGAAGTAGAACCCTAGGCCCTGTGAGCCACACGGCTGACCTTAGGAGGAGGCCACATAGGTCTGCGGCGTGCTGTAGGCAAAGGACCTCCCGCTTCAGCTCCCAGGAGAGTTTGGAGTTCTTGGGCTTGGGGCATCTAGGCGTTTAGAGGGCTTTTCCGATGTCCGGTTTAGAGAGCTTCCTTCCCTAGATCCCGAAATCGCCGAAGTGCCGAAGTCAGTCCCTAAGCTGTAAGCTTGAGGTTTGTATCCGCTTAGATCCGGCACACCTGAACTGAACTGCCTGTACTCCTAAACACCTAAACAGCGAAACGCCCGAAAGCTTTCCTAAGCCGTCGGCCGCCGCCTCAACCCGAGACTCCATGAGTCAGACCGACTCAGGCCCTCAACTCAACTCTGGACTCTGAACCATCACAAACCCGAAAACCCAAATCGCCTCTGCCCCTGTTTTCCAACGAGAAGAATCTGAAACGGTGCAGTATGCAGCCTTGAGCAAGGCCACCACCACCAGACACGTCCAATGGATGCCTGAGATCCAGCGACAGGTAGCGCATGTACGGGTAGATATGTATAAGAGCATCCACGCATGCATGCATGCATGCATGTGTGCATGAATATAGGCATGCATGTGAGAGCCAGTGTGCGTGTAAGTGTGTACGAGTAAGTGCATATGTATACCTGCGTATGTATTCGCATGTGTATATGCACATGACCAGCCACGGGCCTAAGCCTAAGCCGTACCCAAGCCAACCAAGTCAAAATAACCCCCGACGCCCGACGCCACAACCCCCCCTAACCAGTCCCAAGAACTCTTAGTGGTAGACTTCCTCCCCTCCGAATGGAATGCGACCAGCCCTCGACCGGAAGAAACCGCATATGTATATACACATATGTATATATATATATATATACACATGTATGTATGCACGTATATATATGTGTATATATATATATGACCACACACGAAGGTATGCATACATGTGTGTGCACGTATGCAATGTTATGTTAAACCATCTTAAATGACATTGCATTTATATGCACAATACGAAATTATACTACATCTAGTGGTAGTATATTATATCATGTTCTAACATGGTGAAACATACTAAATAATACTAAAATATAAAACAATACGATATGTTCATTTTTTTTGAACCTATAGCAAATATCAAATATCACTTAAATAGTTACATATCATTATCGATTAATAAACTGTATTACATTCGATTTTCACATGTACCCATACATGCAAAGAAGATTCTTCATTCATCAGTTGCAGTAGCAGTCGAAGTCTAGACGAAGAAGCAGTAGTAGAAGTAGTAGTAGTAGTAGTAGTAGTAGTAGTAGTAGTAGTAGTAGTAGTAGTAGTAGTAGTAGTAGTAGTAGTAGTAGTAGTAGTAGTAGTAGTAGTAGTAGTAGTAGTAGTAGTAGTAGTAGTAGTAGTAGTAGTAGTAGTAGTAGTAGTAGTAGTAGTAGTAGTAGTAGTAGTAGTAGTAGTAGTAGTAGTAGTAGTAGTAGTAGTAGTAGTAGCAGCAGCAGTAGTAGTAGTAGTAGTAGTAGTAGTAGTAGTGGTCGTCGTAGTAATCACACGGTAGACGGAATACACATCATCTTCAGCCGTATATGTATTTCTGTACAGTACAAAGGTATATATAACATATATATATATATAGTACAAGATTCACACGCTATATATATATATATATATATATATATATATATGAGCTTACTTATTACTCATCCTAATCCTAGGCTAGTGCTTCCGGTGGCTTCGAAAGCCACACCTCACCTTGTCGAGGCCAGGTGGGCCAAGGATGCCTTCTCAATCGCCTTGTCCAGCTCAGCGCACGTTCCAAGGTTGGACTCGGGCAAGTCCTGGGTCCGAACCCTCAGAACACTCAACCTTGTATTATACCCCGGCCCAAACCCTACAAACCTCAGAACCCTCAACCTTATACTATACCCCAAACCCTACAACCCTAGACCCTCAACCCCAGAACCGATATTTGCTTCGCGGCGCGGCTTCACGAATTACTCTACAGTGTCGACTCACATAGCCTAGCCTAGCTGGCTTTGTCCCCAGGCCCAGGTCCCAGGCCCAACGGTCCAACCCCAAAGCAGCATATGTCACAGGGCCCTTACCTTACCCTTCAACCGAACCTCAACTTGTCAACGACTGATGACTAGTATGGCGATGACTAAGACTCTACTTAGGCTCCTCCAAGAACTCTCCAGTACTCTCCAGTCAGTCCCTCCAGTCTCCAGCCCATAACTGCCCATAACTATAACTATAACTATAACATAAAGACATAGAGGTACAAGATGTAACCGCGGGGCAAGCTGCTATACATGTATGTCATGTAATTATGATGTGTGTATGTACGTATTTGTATTTATGAGTTGAATATGTGCTTGTAATAAGCCGCGACAACGAGTGTGCTGAGTGGGCATATGTAGCACAGGCACAGACTCTGAAACTACTTCGAAATATTCAAAAGAGTTGCGCCGGAAGAAAAACAAAACCGAAATCCTCAAGCTGGCTAGTAAGCTAAGGCATAACCGTTGGGTGTGGGCTGTGGCTGAGGGCATGTGAGTCGCGAGTCGTGGGTCGTGTCGTGAGTGACTCCCTAGTTCTTGTACTGCCGACTGCCGACTCCTAACCTGAGCTCAAACTCAAACTGACATTTTCACAGCGGCGGTCCCGGTGCTCGCGACTTCCCCCACGCAACCATGCCACCGGTGCGGGTGATGGCAACGAAATCCAGTAAGCCACCGTGCACATGGCGAACGTTGATGAGCCTATGTTGGGGGCAGCCCACACCCCCAAAGTGTGGACTACCCCAGGCGACCACGGATCCATCATCTGTGATCGCAGCAAACGCTGCTGCTGTAGCAGAGATGGCACGGACTCGGACGTTCTGTAAGCTTGCTTGCACATCTGTGCTGTCACCTCCATCGTCTGCAGAGCCCCACGTCAAAACCGATCCATCATCGCAGATTGCTGCGAACGCACGCTCATTTGCAGCGATTTCTGTTACCCTCACCCGGTCTGGAATCGGCGGGAGGGGGATATGTGGCCCCACCCACAGATTGCTGTCTTGCCACGTGATCACCGAGCCATCTGCTCGGAGAGCTGCAAAAGAGAAGTTCGTCGACTGGATCGCCACGACATTAACCAGCGAATGGCGCACGGCTGAGCTGTCACCTGCATACCTCTCGTCCCCCCATGTAACGACAGTTCCATCATATTTCAAAGCGGCGAAGGCTCCGGCCGTAGACTGGATGAACTCTACATGGTTCAATCGTCGATGCACAGACCAGCTGCTGCCGCCGCTCCTGGAACACCCCCACGTAATCACACTTTCATCTGCAAGAATGGCTGCAAAAGCTTTGTGTGTTGATGCAATGTGACATACATTGACCAACTGTGTCTGCACCGGGGTGCAGTCCCCGCCGTCATCAGGATCACCCCAAGTAACGACTGAACCATTCCGTCTAATGGCAGCGAAAGCAGATGTCGTGGATTGTATGCAACGAACATCTCTGAGGTTTAAACCAGTGCTGTCACCGCCACATTCGGCAGAACCCCATGTCACGACCGATCCATTGCTCAGAACGGCTGCAAAGGCTTGCCTGGTTGCTTGGATACAATCGACCTGTATCAACTGATCTTGCACAGCACTACAGTCGCCTCCGAAGTTCCTCACGCCCCAAGCAGAGCAACTTCCATTTCTATGTATTCCGGCAAAAGCATACTCAGTTGATTGTACTCTCGCCACACCAATGCGATACTCCGGAGCGCGTTGGCCAAATCCCCAGGTCCAGCATCCATCTGGATCCAATGCACAAAAAGATTGGTAATTCGCAGCCACTTGGCGCACAAGCGCCATTGTTCTGGATGGGAACTGGGGACTGGGGACTGTATCACCTGAGAGATACTATGTCTAAGTCTAAGTATGATTCATCTCAAAAGCAAAAGTTTCTCTCAGGTATGGCAATAGGGTCACGGCGGTCAGTGGTCAGGGTTTAGGGTAGGCTTAGGGTTGTTATTATTATGTCAGGAACTATCAGTTTAGGATGGTTCGAGTTCGGGTGGTTTAGGATTCGGGAGTCTGAGTCGGGTCGGGAGGTTCTGGTTTTGGTTTTGGTTTTGGGTACAGCAACTAGTGACCAATGGTTTTGGCATCCGGACATCTGCGATTGCTTCTTGTCAAATCTTGCTCTTACTCATGTGACACATGTGCCATTGACCACCCTGCGGGCCATATGCAACAAGTGTGCAGTGTGCAGTGTGCAGCTCAACAGTGACGTGGGTCCACGAGTCCAGGAGCCTCGCCCGGCCCTCATAATGCGGCAGAGCAACCATGAAGACGTGTCGCCTTCGCAGAGCCTCTGCATCTTCGCCAGGCTGCTGCTTGATGTCAAAGCCTCGCAGCACGCATCACATCCATCGGGGCATCGGGCATCGGGGCATCGGGGTACTGTAGTAGCTTAGTAGTAGCAGTAGCACTAGAGTCACTAGTCACTAGAGCATCAGTAGCAGCAATCAGTAACAGGTTACTCGGCCGGGACCGGGATTACTCGAGACTAAGCTATACATTACTGGGCTACCCGGGCTACCCGGCCTAAAGAGGTTGCGGGTGCTGCAGCATAAATATCATAGAACCCGGCACCCGGGGGATGCAAGCGAAAGCGTTACAGAGTATGTGCCGGTCCGGTGAGCCTGGAGTCTTGGGCAGCTTTGGCCTTGGGCCTTGGGCCTTGGGAAGTTGGGGCCTTGGGCCTTGGGGCCTTGGGGCGTTATCCTTTTCTCAGGATTCAGAATCGGAAGCTTTTGGGCAAGGTGAGGTGCCTGGACCTGGGTGGGTAGCAGACCGTGACAGACTGACATACTGACATGAATTGACATGACAGGCTTAACTCGACTCTATTGAAATTATTTCTGAAATGCCTGTGGAAGCCTGTAATCTGCAAACCTGTAAGCGCAAAAGCCAAAACAACCGAAGCCGAAACTCTCCAGGATCCTAACACCGCCTGCTGCCTGCACGAATCCAATGGCGAAGCTTGAGAAGGACTGTTTCTTCAGGAACACCACTACGCATTCCCATAGCTTTCGAGCATCGCCGTTCCTTGCCCTCCGGAGTTGTATAAGAATGCAGCGGGCAATTCACATGCCACTGATCCAACTGAGGTCGCTTAATCAAAGCAAAGACTATGCTCTTGCTTGCAGCATCGGCAGAAGCGGCCGCGCCGCTCCCCGAAGCTTGGTTCGGACAGCTGCCAGCGCTGGCACCCAGGAAGATCGTGTTCCTGACAAGCAGTTTCGGATAAGGGATCCCGGGTCTCGGTCTCGGGGTCTGGGCTGCTCTTGGTCTGAGGCTGAAGTTTGAGGGATTGCTTCACTTCGGGCCTCGAACTCACATCACCACTGGTCACTCGACTAGATACTAGATACCATGAGCCGAAACATTGGAGTCTAATGTACTAACAGAGGCTGCGACTCACAACGATGCTGACTGTCGCCTGCAACTTGTTTGTCAGCCCGAACTGGATCCGAATTCCGATTACTCAACCTGAACGTTGCAGCCTGCAGCGAACAAAGACTGGGACAGATCAAGATATCTTGTAACAGTGTAACACTGGGACTGTGCCACGCCGTGTGCTGCACACCATTAGCAAAGGCACTCAGCAAAAACGGATGATCGCAGATGCGCCGGGAGCGGCCCACCATCTGTATCTCTCGTGGCATGACCAGCTGAGCTCGGATGCAGCCGCTGCCGCTTGTTGATGGAGCCAGAGCCACGCACACCAGTCGCATCAGCAGCACCAACCTCAGATCAACCAATCTATGTCACCGTCTGCGTAGGTCGAAAGGTGCTAAGTTCCTAAATCTTTGAAACTACAGCCTCAGGTCTGGGGAGTCACTGGGCTGGGGACTGGGGAGTCTAGGCAGTCTAGGGCCTAGGGGGTCGGGGTTTGGTTTGGCATTTCGGTTTGGGCTTAGGGTCCTTAGGGTTCCTTGGGAGGGTATCTGATCTGAGCCTACATGATTGTATGGGTTCCTTCCTTCTATGATGCAGAGGCCGCCTGCCCTGGTCTCAGTAGTTACAATATTGGGGAACAGTTTTTGGTTATGATCAGAACTGCTGTTTACCCACCTAAGGGCCTGAGTCCCTGAGAGAGTCTAAAGGCCTGAGGGCCCGGGCGGCCCGGGCATCTCCTAGAAAGGCTCCGATACCGAACCTTTCTAAGAAGAGTGCTTGGTACTTTGTGAGCTTGTGGCTTCTGGACTTGTGGGTCTCGGTCTCAGAACTCAGAACTTAGAACTCCGACTCCGATGTCGTGATGAGCTGTACACTGTACACCCCCGGAACTCCGGAACCCCCAGTCCGCCCTGTGAAGGCCTGAAACAAAAACGTTCAGAGCAAGCTGGTTTCAAGTACCGCTCCTTCTGGTACATAGTACAGAGCATCTTTGTCATTGTGGGCACACGGCACATGGGCCAAGATACGCAGCTACTGTGATCTGAGTGATCTGAGATGTAAGCAACACAGGGAAATGACGCAAACTAACATAACAGGAGGCCTAGCTTTGAGCTCCTCGCTAAACCGACTCAACCAAACATGCTACTTCGGAAGAAGGTGCTGACACCTGCACATGTTCAGCCTCAGAGGCCAGGCGAGGCTCCGGAGGCTGAGTCTCCTGACATACACTGACAAGACCAGCTATTTCATATGTGAAAGAGATCTCAATGATTGACTGATTGACGCGGATCTGAACGGAAATCCTCGTTCTCCACATCTGTGCCCGAACACGTCTCGTCTTCGGATTCGCTGTCCATTGCATGTGCGGTGGCTCCACGGCTGGCACTGCCGTGGGTGATGAACTTCCGTGTAGGTTGTTTCTGCGATGGTTGTGCACAATGCTGCGGCTGCGATGCTGGAAGGCCTTTGTGAATGACGCAACGGATCTGCCCTAGTTACAGTGGTTACATTGCGGCATCACAACTCACATCTGACTCACAGCATCCCATAACTGCTGCCTGGGCCTAGGCCTAGGACCTTACCAAAAGCGACCTCCACCCCCAGCAGGCACCTTAGCCTTAGCCCATTGCCGGGGAAGCTCCGCATCTAGTGATTTTAGTGCGACCACGCAGCAGATTTCGTCGTCAATCAGCACGGTGGAAGGACGTTCCGTTCCCTGAGCAGCGCGGCTGCTGCCTCGTCGTCGTTTTGGGCCAGGCAGGTTGGGAGCCGGATCCTGCCCATTCAAAAGCTGCCGATAGTACCTTGGTCCGGAAAATCTGGAAAACACAAAGTGACTCAGACAGGCTGCGGGATCATCGGCACCAATCGGTGCTTGGTAAGACGCTTCGGCTTCAACTAGGTGTCTTCACTTCACTTCGCAGACGCAGGCAGACACACTCAGCCGAGTGACAATTCCAGTTGACCATGATGTATGCCAGTGGCAGTGCTCAAGACTGTGTCTGCTTGGCAGAGACACAAAAGATACAACCTGCTAGGAGCTTTGCCTTCAACAGAAAACCAGAGCTTCGCCGACCCGTGTCTGTAAGGTTGTTGCGACTTCAGTGCTGATGCCGAAGAGACGTTCTCTTCCCAAGACTCGTCATGAAGGCGGCCAATAAGTTCTATCAACGACAGCTTGTTCATGTCGGTAGCGCCTGCTGTCCGGTATGAAGCCAGCTTGCTGCTGTCGGAATGCATCGTTAGTGGCACAATGTACTCAGAAGCCTTGGGGCTCAAGTGATAAAAGTCTGTGCACGGAGATCGGAGCCAGTCATGCATCTCTAAGACATCGATCTCATCACACGAAAGCCAAAAGGTAGATTTGGCATTAGTGTAGCTTCCGTACTTTGCGAACTTGAGCAGCAAGTCTTCCAAGGTGTCGTGCTCGATGTCTTTCCTGAGTGGTTATGCCGTTATGCCGTGCTTGTGGACTGAGGCTTGAGGATTTAGGATTCAAAGACTTGAGGCTTGAGGCGGGGCTAAGCCTAAGGGTTGTGAAGTGGTGATGTTTCCTTCTTGGCTTTCTCGGCTTTCTCCTACGAACACGGGATCACTGGGATCCTACTAGCCTACTGCCTACTGCCTGCCTGCCTACAGTCTCCAGCCGCGAACCTCGAGCCTCGAGCCTAAGACTCCTAGAGCGCAGCGAGGCTAACAATGAATATGAATGAACTTCCAACCCTCGAAACCGGGGCCTTTTTATGTCTGTGACAGACAGATCAGATGTCCGGCAAAGGGCAGCGGCAAGGGGTAGTCTAGTCACAACTAACCACGGAAGACGGAAGGCTTCAGGCTCAAGGGTGGCAAAGCGCAGTACCGTAGGACTCGCAACGAGCAACCATGTGTGTCTGTAACTTGCAACCAGGGAGCACACACCCCTCCGCTGCCATCAGCTTCTTGCCCTTGTCGAGCAGGATATATTGCATCTGAGGTTCTGCACGCCAAACCTCAATGTCGGACACCGCCCGGAGCAATGCAGCGGCAGACAGGTCGTCTTCCGACCGCTTGTTCATCTTCTTCAGCCTAGGAGCAGGGTCGCACGTGTTATGAATCGAGTCGAGTCGGACGAGTCGTTATGAGTTATGAGTTATGGCACAGTTATGGGTTATGAGTTATGAGTTATGAGACATGAGAAACTCCGCACACAACCCGCGAACTCCGCTCGGCCCTCCAGTCTAGCCTGGCCCTTTGCGAGCACACCGCCTGTACATATGCCAATTATAAAAAATATAACATGAGAAGCTGTCGGAAAATATACTCTTACATGGAACGGCGAACGGTGGGACCAGCGCAATTACAACTGCAAACAAGATCACTAAAATAGCTAGTCTTGTCTTGGTCCCTGGTGCCGCCATCGTGTGTGTGTATGGCATGAGACATGGAACTGATGTGTCATGGAGAATGGAGACATGGATTCATTTGGATCATCGATTCATCACATTCATCACATCACTCATTAATTATAGGAATTAGGAACCCTTAGATTTGAGTTAGAATATAAGAGTTTATGAATCGATGGGAATCTAAGAACCCCAATGGCCCAGGATGCCATGAAATAGTTGTGTAACGACCGCAATGCTCCTTACTTCTCCTGTAATATTCCGATTCCGACTCCTATTCTACTTGTTGGCACTACTAGACACTACCACTACCACTACCGACTGTCGACTACGGCTACACGGAGTTGGCTTGCTGGGTTGCCAGTGCCTCACGCACCGTGACAATCACATGTAAAGCGCAAATCGTGCCATATGCGAATGATCCAGTGAGAGTGACGCAGACCCTGTGGCACAGTGGCACGTCAAGCGCGAAGGCTGCAATACAGAGAATCGCGAATATTTCTTCCATTCTTCCTTCACACCAGCTCACAGCAACCATCATGCAACGACAAATGGCAAGCATGTTGTGCGCCTCGTCAGTTGGCACCTTCGGACTCGTTCAGAATATCAGGGAAGCCCAAGTAACTCCACCGGACTCCAAAACCGAGATTCCAAATCATTTAACTCTTTCGCCTGGAACCGGTAGAATATCTACTGCTACTGTCAGGCTACTGTCACTGTCGCTGCCCGGCCCAAACCTCAAACCGGCCCCAACCCCCAACGACCCCAAACCGTAACATAACCCGAAACCTAGAAGGGGCGAGGGCTTTTGGTACATCTGCATATAGTCATATAGGTATCATATAGGTCCTTAAAAAAAACTGAGCCCAATACCTGTAAGCCTGTAGTCTCAAGCCGCAGCCGCAGCCACCGCAACCCTAAAGCATAAAGCTAAGGCTAAAGCCTATAAACAGGCGCTGAAGTTGCCTGAGACGCCCGAGACTCGAGACCCCTAAGAATATGGCCAAGCCAAGCCGGCCAAGCCTAAGCCTTGGGCTTTGGCCTCGGCCTTGTTTTGGCCTTGAGCCTTAAGCCTCGTCTAGTCTAATATTCGTGGGATGGTATTTGTAGATTAGGAATTAGTTTGTACGATTGACAGTGAGACATTGACACGCGATTCTACGGAGTCCTAATACGAGGGTTGAGGCTCTTGACTATTGAGTCTGAGTGACTCTTGACTGTTGAGTTACAGTTGAGGCTATAATACTATAAGGCTATAATGGTGATTTAGTGTATGCAGGCCCAGACCCAGGGCATCAACAATATCTGCAGCCACAGCAGGCAGCACACAGCACACGTAGCAGATGCAAGCGTGGTTACCCACCCGGGGTGAACAGAAACCAAACTTAACTTGAAGGCCGATGACCCGACGACCCCAAATTCAATCGTAAACAACCCGACTAGGACTTGGGCAAGACTTGGGCCTTGTAGTATTGTAACATAGTCATAGGCATAGGATCATAGGACTCATAGACTCATAGGACTCCAGACTCTAGGATTCCTAGCCTAGCTTAGGATACTCAAGGAATTCAAGGCCTGGGCCTTGACCGGACCGGACCCAATAATAATTTGTGATACAGATTGGAGTAGGCAGCGACCAAGCGGCGGGGCCCAACCATCCACCCCACTGCCCCACCACTGCACACCAAAACATAACTATAACCTGAACGAAGTTAAGTGGCACCCTGGCAAACTTGTACCCATCTAGAGAGTCACCTGGTGGCCCGAGGCCCGAGGTGCGAGGCGTCTATAGATACAATGGGTGCTGTGGTCTGTGGCTGTGGGCACCATAGGCTATAGAATCATGAGCATATTCAAGTCAAGTACACATGCAAAACTTGCGGCATAACTTCACGTCATGACTGCGGCGCAGCAGAAGATAAGGAAGCGTGCAGTTAAGGCCTTATAATCAGGAACTCAGGAACCCACGGGAATCTACGTAGCTGGAGCATCAACAGAGTCAGGAGAAAGGCAGCAAACCCAACGAGGTAGCGGTAGCGGTAGCAAATGCAGTCGTGTTATCGCGGGTGCCGCCCTACCCATCATGCGACATGCGTCGGACGCTGGTCAATAACAATTACAACTCATATGACTCATGGACTCATGACTCATGGGACACAAATAGTGGGGCGCGCAACCCGCCACAAGCCCGTTCAAGATGCAACTCCGCTTGACCACCTGATTCGTCATCGTCTGTCTTTCAGACCAGATCGCAGCACACATGAATCGTGGCAAATGTTCTCTTTGCAAGCTCGATGCGATATGCCCGTGTTGGTCGTTGGGAGGCTTACGTCTGCGACCATCGTGAATTTGCAGATCGCCGGACCGCGCCACAGAGTCATGCATTCTTAACGTCCTGGCTGTCGACACAAACGATGTTTGCAGCTAGCCATGCATGCATTACTCGGGATCGTACTCGCAGATTGTGGCATCGCGTCATATGCAAAAGCCGCCGAAGCAGATTAACTCGCTTGGCACAGTGCTGCCCGGTTGGAATCAACGGCTAAATTCGTTAACCTAATTAACCTGAATTTCTGAATGAATGATTACCAAATACCATCTACTCTGGCCCCGGGCCCAACACGGCCCAACCAACCCTCACCGATGATGCTGTGATAATTGTGATACCTCATTCTTCGATCTTCGATGTTGCTGACATGTATATAACTGTGAACATAGCGCATGTATATGAGCTTGCCGCTCCGAGCGAGCAGCTACAACCTTACCCGGTGACTGTTCTCATGGTTGTCCGCAATCCCCAAGGCCCAAGACTCAAGACTCTGAAGACCCCAAGGTCAAGATACTAAGCAAGAGTGAGGGCGACTAATGTTATCCAATGTCCGTTTGAGGCGTTTGGGTCGTCTGACACACCGAGGCAAGCCGAGGTACCAGTCTCCCGAACTCAGACATGCAGACATTACGGTTTGGAGTTGGCAGGTTGGGGCCATTTGGGGTCTCAGCGGTGCTAGCTGTGTTTGCACTTTGCAGAGTAACCTCAAGTGTTTATGATTCTATTTGCCCCTTCCTACTTCCTAGTGGTTACGGTTACATGACATGTGTACAACTACAACTATGACTACACTACAACTACAACAGTACACAAAACATCCGCCCAAGCACTCATCCTAAAGCCTAGCACCAGCCCTAGCCCGGCCCCAGAGCAAGTCTGCCCTCAGAATCTCAGAAGACTAGATATAGTTGTCGTTGTCGTGGTGGTGGTAGTGATGGTGGTGATGGTGGTGGCGATGGCGATGGTGCTGGCTGCTGACTCGATGACTCTGTGATGACAGTGACAGTGACAGTTGATGCTGCTGCTGCTGCTGCTGCTGCAAACTACAGCATATGGTCATACTCCTGGAATACTCCTAGTGACACCTGACGTGACAATCAGTGAGAGGCGAGCGGCGAGAGGTCAGAGTCAGAGTCTGAGTCAGAGAAAAGGCTAGTGATGGTGATGACTGGCTACGGACTACCGACACTAATCACTAATCCAGTAGTTTTGCTTTTGCTATGTTATCCCGTCCCTGTCCAGACTCGACTCTGAATGTTCAATTCTAAACCCGTGTCCTTGCGAGATCCTGGTCACTTTATAAATGTTTGACATAACCTAAATTGGGAAATAACTGGAAGACGACTTGAATCGAAGATCGCGGTGCCGGCGCCGGCTACCATGTCATATCAAGATTAACCAGAAACAAAAACAAACTACCTAAACACAACTCTTGCCTATACTAAGGAATCAAAAGCTGAATGAAAAACAGTGGGCTTGTGCTTGGGCCTTTAGCTTTGATCTGTGGACGGGTGACGGGTGAGTTGTAGGTCACGTCACGGGCCGCGGGTCGGTTCCAGGCATTCTGGTATAGCTAGCCAGAAAGGAACTACGAACTTTAGAAATAACCACACCACACCACACACCACACTACACCCAAGGCCCACAAAGTTTGGCCCAAAGCCAAAATTTCGAAGTGCATCCCACTTTCATCGCACATCCCGCACATCCCTGTCAGACCGCAAGTTGTCGCAAGTTGAACGCAAGGATCGTGCAGCAATTTCAATCATGGAACCCTCCCGTATCTGAAACCAGAAGAGGACGGAATGTGTACAATGTACGCCGGTGACGGATCGGAGTGTGCTAAAAACCCAAGGCGGAAACATATCAAAACCACAAATCACAAATCCCTCATCCCTCATGCTTCCTAAGCTAGTCCTAAGCTCCGTACTCCGTACTGTCAGGACTTGGAGAAGTCGTGGACGCCTGCCTGCCGCCCTACCCTACCCTGCCCTACCCTACACTACCTTACCCTACCCCTAGGAGCCTAGGACCCCTACCCCTACCCACTGTTATGCGCTGCCCGAACCTAACCCACCTATCTTATATGCCTTTCACTTACACCTTCGCGACCCTACCCGGCCCTGCCCAATGATCGCGCATGAAGGTCCCACGAGTGACTTGCCAACGAAGCTTACCGCGAATGCTGACATGACGACTACACTCACACGCACATGCTCTCCGTTCTCAGAGTGGAGAATCGCATTCATTGAAGGATCAAAGCCACTCACCACTCACCACCCAAAAGTCCAAAAGACCCTGTTGCAGCCAAGATACCACGCAATGCCAAACACTGTTTGCGAAGCAGACTTCCCTTGGCACGTCTCGCTCTCGTTCAGGAGTTGTATCGCCACACGTTCCACACGGCCTGAGCAGGCCATGCATATCTATTGAATTTGTTGGTTTAACTTTGTTGTCGTTGCTGTTGTTGCTGTTGCATTGCATTGCAAGTTAGTCATTGCAGGACAACAGCGGAACACAGACACATTCATTCATGGGTCACCAGTGACCAATCACATCGCGCACAGTGCACACTGCACACCTTCAAGCCTTCAAGACTTCGAGCACCTTGCAACAACAAATTGATCATCCCCAACAGTCCGAGTCACTGATACGGACGCAGACACAAACACACACAGACATTCAGCTCGACGTCACCTCCAGTGATAACTAGTCACTAGGTTCCGTGCCATCAACTGGCGAGATAGTGCTAGAAGGCAGATGAGGTGTGAGCTCCCGCACGTAAAAATCATACCCGGCGACTATCTCGGACATCTTCCCAAGGAAAGTTTGCTTGGAGAGGCTGCCATGTACAACTGTAAACCACGTGTGTCCCTGGCCGCCCTGGCCGCTATCGTCCCTCTCGCGTTTCTGCGGCACTGCTGGAAGCAAGGGAGCAATGAGGTCTTCGTCTTCGAGCATGGTCGTTGTCGTCGTCCTTCTAGATTTCGTCGCAGTATCAGTAGCAGGCGCAGCTCCCGCAGCAGTGCCTCACATCGCAGCGAAACGAATGGAACAGTGAAGTCAGCGAACCTACCGTTTTATGCTTACCTCCGGGACTTGTGCCTTGTGTGCCTGGGACTCTGGATTCTGGACGTCAATCTGCTTAACGACTTTTGTGCTTGGGCCCTGGGCCCGAAACACAACTCTCACTTTGGGGCCTAGAGGTCTGGATAGTGTCTGTTAAGTCTGTAGTCCGTAGTCTGTAATGTTTCGGGCCGGTTGAAACTGGTTTCAGAGTTTAGCTACTGTAGATCAAGGCTCACCACGCAACACTAGAAGTTGGCTGCAAGGCTGCTAGACAGCTACAAGTTTACAAGTGCCTAGAAGGGACTACTACTACCGGGAATAAAAGTTACAGTTACAGGCTAGTGGCTAGCCTTCAGCACTTCAGCCTTTAGGCTAAAGGCGAAAGGCTTGAAGACAACGCTACACCGTCTACAACGCGGTCTTGTAAGTTGTGAGTTGTTGGAGGCCCAGAGCCCACGCAAGCCTCCGGAATCATGCCGGGTGCCCAAGTCCTGAATCGGGACGGCGCTGCTTCGCATAGCTTGCTTCGGCATGCTGAAGATCACAGGGTCGCCCCGCGCGACAGCCTCAGGTGACAAAGCAGCAGCAGAACCACGTCTTCGGGAGCCCGGGGCCCGGGGCCTTGAAGCTTGGGGTTCGCCGGGCTCGAGCTCGGCTTAACTTATTACGCAATTATTAATTACTTGACTACTGGCTACCAACCAATGCCAACCGAGATCAATCTTATCAATCAATGTTGCGGCCATTGCCTGCGGCCTGATAACTTGCAGGAGGTGTTTCACTAGCATGCTGACTCTGTAGTCCTCCAAATTCTTTGCCTTTGCCGCATTGGCCTTTCTGTTGGCAACTTCGCCTGCAGGATCATGCAGCAGCTGCGTGTTCGAAGAAAGCTCGTCCTTCAGCCGAGCTTTGCTGGCGTGCTTGACGCGCACGTCATCTCTGTAGACAAGAGCCAACACCTCCGAAACAGATTTGTCATGCCAGGCGTCGGAGCGCATGCCTAGCATGTTCCTCAGCAATTCGGTCAAGGCAAGGACAATTCCATTGCATACATCTCACACTCTCACAACGTCAAGTGAAGTCTCACCGAATGCCGAATGAATGCCATAAGCACCATGCAAATGTGGACACTGCCGACACTAGCAGACTTGCATCATAAGAACTGCACATAGCTCACATAATTCTTGACTTTGACATAGAACTTTGACTTACAACTGCAGCCCAGCAGCCCGATCACCGTCACCAACGTCTTGCATCTGGCCAGGTCACCGTCCAAGAGGTCAGACAACTTGTGCAGGCACTGCCCAGGGCGAACTGTCACAGAATCACCGCCGATCAGGGTGACCGGGAATAGCAAAGAATTATGAGGGGTTGGGTTGGGTTGGTAGTTCATACTGATCCTGCTCACTCCTCACTGCTCCAGCAAAGGCCCTTCACTTCCCGCCCTCCAGGCCAATCACACCAGACAGCCGAGCTGATCCTAAAAGTAACACAGCCGAGCTCAGCCGAGCTGATCCTACAACTAATTGAAAATAACTCATTTCCGGAACCCGACCTGGGGATCATCAGCGACCAGCTCTGCCAAGTGTTTGAAGCGAAGAGATAAGGATATGTGAGGCGCGGTAGAGCAAGGGCTTTTTCGAATAATTGCTGTTATCCTCGCATGGCATCCCTCTATCGACCTTTCCACAGTACTGACCCGCCCCAGTGCCGCCACACGGTGCACAAAGGACGCTGTCGCAGAATCAGGTTCCTCTTCGTCAAGCAAGCGCGAGACAATTGCTTTGCCAGCAGCCAACCGCTCAACCTCAGATTAGGTAAGCAACTGGGCGATGCATCAACTTTGCCGGACTCTAAAGTTCAGAGCCGGACGGGCCGGACTCTGCACTGCACGGCAACTCACTTCAACTCAACTCATTCCATACTCAACACTGAAGCAGTCTCAAACAGAAGCATCTCAGAGATGACATTGTATCACTGTATTACTGCTACACTACACTCTCGAATCAGCATGCTGAATAGTAAGAACGCCACCTAAACGAAATATACCGTGAGTCATGAGTCATGACTCGTGGACCAGTCGGCTGTCACTGTGCATGGATGTAGCAAAGCGGCCAAGGGCCGTAGAGCCACCTCACCCTCGTCCGGCAGGCCCGGTAACCCCGTCCAATTAGGGTTCAAGAATCGCTGCGTCTGACAATGCCGCCAACCAGGACGGCTCTGTTCGGCAGGATCATCATACAACTTCAAAGCACGCGCTGCGCAGTTGCGTGCCTGTGATCTTTGGAACGTCTTTAGTGTCTAGGCTTGATTGTGGTGTTCACTGTTCAGAGTTCAGAGTCTAGGGCAGATCCAAGGTCAATTTAGGTTTATTCGGCTAGTAGTCTAGTAGTCTAGTAGGGTTTAGTTTAGGCCCTGTTTAGGTTGAGGCAAAGTTTAGGGTTCCAACTTCCAACCAGGGATTCTACGAAGTTCCAACCCAAGTCCTTGCGAGTCAGGTCAAGGGTCAAGGTGCTCAGGGAAATTTCGGGCCTAGGGCCTAGGGGAACTCTGAACTTTGAAGACTGAAACTTGAACCGTCTGACTCTATCTGGGCATGAAGTGAAATTACCAATAGCGGGATGCACCTGATCCATCCACCCTGACACGGTGCTTCAGTTGAGCTACATGTGCTGGATGGCTCGATGACAGCCCACACAAAACGTAGGGAAGTTCACGCCAATAACTCAACTTTGTGGATACACCCATCATGATATAAGCGATGCTTCTCTGCCAATCTTTGGCCACGATGGTTGACATGCCCCCACTTCCCTCGAACTCATGCATGTACGAGAGCAGTCTGGGCTCCATCACTCGGGCAACATTCTCCATTGCTTCCCAGAACTCACCACTTGCGAGCTCAGCTGAGCGGCACCCACGGTAGATGCAGTCTGGCGGCGTAGGCAGCAAGAGCCGCTCTCTGCGAGAAGAGCTAGCATACACGAGACGGTGTGCCGAACAGCATTTGCATCCTTCAGACCAACGGCCTGGGAACTCCGCCAAGTAGCCAAGATCCGCTGTCACTTTGACCAAGCCCCAGAAACTGGAGCTCCGGAGAACCTGCAGTGGAGGCAGCACGTGCAATATTGTCAGTACGCAGACTCGACGCAAAGTTACAAGAACTGAGGGGCACCAATTGAATTCTGAACACCGATCACTAACGAGAAACCTGTTCACATCGTCAAAATGAGAATGAGTTATATGAAATTATATGAGAGATGCGAGATATATGAGTTATATGAGGCAATGAGGCACATCATGAGGCCTTGTCCAAACGGTCAACTCGGGGCATTGGAGATCCCTGGTCGCTATCCCTCCCCTGTGTGTTCTGCACGAACTTGTTCTTGTCCCAGAACATACGGAGGTTCTCTTCCAAGTCAAGCACCTTGGATCGAACTGCAACATTTATAGTGGCTACGGCTACATTGATTACATCGCCCAGTCGCCAAACAATCGTGATTCAGGGATCTGTTGTCAGAAACTTCAGAAACCCACAGAATATCTAGTGAGGCGCCGCTTCGCAGAAGTCTGGCACGCATTCCCACCGAAGTGATTTCAGTGAGATAGAAAAACTCCGAAATTGCTGATGGAGATCCTTGGAATATGAAACTTGGAACTTGGCACTTGGGACTTGGGACTTGGCAACTAGTAACGCGGCGCTGCACTCACACAAGTCACACGGCACACTGGCGAGAGACTCTTCTGTCATCTGGCAAGCAATGGCCACGAAAAGCTTCCCGCGCCATAACGTTGCGAAGCAACCTTTCGACCTCGTGGAGGTCGCTCTGAAACTGGCTCCAACTTGGTTCAATGGCAATGGTTCGGGAAAGGCAGGCAAAGGCGGCAAAGGGGTCAAGCCTGGCAGTGCCTGGCAGCATGGAACACAACAGTCGGCACCCCCGCAGCAGGGCTCCAATGTTACATAGCAAAATCAAGCTGAGGGGCTAGGACGTTTGATCGAGCATGCTGTGAAGCAGGTTGTCACATACATGTTTGATTCCCACGAGTTTCATGGAAAATGGCATCCTTCGATTCAGGGATACAACTCAACAACAAAACGGTTTGAAATGACAGCTCAACTCAACAGTAGCCGGCATCGAATTGAACCAGAGTTAAGGATTGAAGCCGCGGGCCGAGGGTCAAGGCTCGTGCAGCACCTGCTTGCAGCACTGGCTCTGCCTGGTTCTCACCAGTTGTACCTCGGACAGCTGACCCCATCGCTGCTGCCTCTTCTTCCAACCACTTGTCCAGCTGGACTGCCGGGCTGTCCGAAACAGCCATCTCTGTCCCTGACACAGGCTTCTAGACTTCTAGAATGGAGCCTTAATGTAGGGTTGCTTCTGAAGATCAATAAACCCTGGACCCTCGACCTCAACTCTCAAACCCTCAGTCTCATTCCAATTGTGACGGCGACGAACACGTTTCCGGGCGATGTAACCTGACCCAACCTGTAGCCTGTAGCCTGTAGCCTGTAGCCTATAACCAAACTCCACTATTTGCCTTGATCCGTCGTGCAAGCCACCACAGACCGCAAGTATCGGTCCCTGGCCGGCCCAGTTTCCAAGGAGATCGAATGCAAAAGTGCGCTGTATTTGTGGGAAGCATCTGTGGCTGCATGACCCAGGCACACAGGTGGCAAGAGGCGCACTCGGCTGGATGATTGTAACCCTTCCATAAGGTCAGAGTCCTTGGCAGCGTCCTCTGCATCAATGTGTTTCAAGACATCGTTCTTTCTCAAGTAAAGCCGAAAGTGCATAAGCAGCTGGTCATACCTCAGAATCTCAGAAATGCCCTTGTAGTGTTTTAGGGCTTATAGACCCCCCAACGGCCCCAACCCCAACCCCAAACCTAGATATAAAGTCGCCCTAACCCCTATCCCAAACCAAACCCCAAACTGGGCCCCAAACCTAAAATTCCTAGCGGCGCAAGGACAGCCGCCTAAACCTAGACCTGGCCCAAACCTACATAAAAAGTCGCCCTAACCGGGGATTTAAAATTTACCAATATCATTTGGAGAACCGGAGTTTTGGAGGATACATGGCATGTAGCAATAAGGCACAGAAAACAGCATTACGGACATTTACGCCCGGGTGGGTTGACCTACGCACAAATACGCCCGATTACGCTTCGACCAGAAATTTACCTCACTTTCGGGGCTCCAGGTAACGGCTTAGGCTTAGGCGTAGGCGAAGGCTTGGAGTCTTGGAGGCTTGGGGTATGGGGCAGTATGGGGCCTGGGCCTGGGGCTTCGGCTTTGACCCTTGTTTTTTAAAGCCCAGTCCGCCGAGTCACGGCATGGAAGTTTCTTGGATGAGCATGAAATCTTTTTTGACTGGCGACGAGTCGAATGCCAACTGCACGCACACCGATTCATGCCCCTTGACACCCGGAGTGTTCTGCAATTGAGCACCATCTGAGTCATCGGACGGTGGCGGAGATAGAAGAATGTTGGCCCAGTATGCACGTCTGAGAAGCATCATTGCAATGTCGAGTTTGCCCTTCGATCGGCTCAGCGTGGCCTGCCAACTGAACAAAAAAACGACGTGCATGAGATGACAAAATGAATAATAGTCACAGTAGCCGCATTCCAGCAAACAGTAGCAGTGGCTACCGCCAAGCCTGGCCGATGGAGATTTGTTTGGGGTCCAGTTTCATGTCTTGCCCCAGCACCATGGAGCAAGATTTGGTGATCACCTTTGTCATGTGGCCGCCCGATTGGAGATCCATCGCCCTTGTGCTTCCGCTGACCGCTGGATACAAAAGTTATGAGCTATGGGCCATGGGAGTTATGGGACCCGTTACAAAGCGCGCCACCAAGCTTAGGGTTTAGATGGTTTTAAGAATTTAAGGGGCCGGGGCCAGCATGCAACACCGACTCGTACACGTCTTCCGCCCCTCCCATCACTCATCACCCATCCCCCAAGCCCCAGGCCCAAGACCCAAGGCCCCAACCCCACCGTGCGTTTTGCAAACTAGCCGCAACTCGCAGTATCGGAAAAGCTGCATCATTGAGTACGATGGTCTGCCACCCTTCGGCCCGGATGGCGTGCGCGGTGTCAAGTGAGAACAACCATCCTCAGCATCACCAGCCCAGACTCCGACTCTGTATTCCGCACCCTACGTCCTACGTCTAAGGACCAAGGACACCTAAGGACAGAGTGATACTGTTACTGTCTGAGAATGCCCAGAATCGGATATGAATTTTTGCAGATCCCTCAAGGCGGTCGCAAAGGCCGATCTCTGATTCTCAGTGCCATGCTGCGCAACGACGGGCGCAACGCTTCTGAGCCGGCCATCGATTGAAGCCAGCATTCTGATGTTGATCTGTGTTTGCTGACTGCTGTCATAAGAGACATGCTGAGCTCAGCTCCAGGTTCGTGTGACGTGTTTTTTTAATCCTAGAGACAGTCATATGGCATCGAAGCTCTTGGGAATTGTTTTTTATCCTAGAGACAGTCATGTGGCAGCGAAGCTCTTGGGAATCGTTGTTATGATTTGAATAACGTGCCTGCAGAATACCAGGATGGACCAGTATCAGAAATATCCCCAAACCTAAAAAGACCTCGCTTTTAACCGCACCCTATAGAAGCAGGACCTGCTGACAACAGCTAGTGCAGAACGAGTCTTGGGCTTATTCACCGCACGAATCCTTATTCACCGGAGGGTTTCGGAACTCCACACCCAGTCCTTGCCAAGCTCTGCCACACCGGCACTGCACACACTCATTTCAAAAAGATCCCGGTAACAAGACTCTCCACTCATCTGGAATCCGATAGCTTAGGAACTACGATGATCAGCGGGGTGCCAAAGGACCTTTTGCATACTGCCTAGGATAAAAACAAATATATTTAAGTAGTCTCAAAGTAGAGTCGCACTGGTAGAGTGAAAGTCAAGTCTTGCTTATTGGGGATAGTGGTCGAGTCTTGCTTATTGGGGGATATGTGGAAGTGGTCAAGTCCTGCTTATTGGGGGGTATGTGTGTATGTACATATATTATGTACATATATCATGGTGGATGTATGCATGTATATACGTGTGCTGCATACCTTACGTAGTCTGTTCTCTTCCAGTAGATTGTGTTGTTACATGACATACACACATCACACACATAATATGCATGCACATGGGTGGTATATATATAATAATATATATATATATATATATATATTATACAGAAGCTAGTATATGTACATATATATATATATATGCACACACATATACACACCTGCCATGTACTGTAAATTCTTGGACTCAGGCTCCTGTACTTCAATCAGGATTGTAATGGTGTGATTTTGGGAACCCAGAAACCTTCAGGGTCTTGGCGGAGTCTTGGGCAAGCAGGGATGACCGAAGTTGCATGATTCTCCTTGCAAACCGCGGAGTATACTGCCTCAGCTGCTGTGGGCCGCGATCACGTATCGCTGGATTATTTAATTTCTCTACATTAGAAGAATTCAATCTATGACAACTAACACAGACTATTGGAAGAGGAGCTGTGTCTTCTGGAGGTTTGCATTACCAGTGTAGCGCCTTTTGCCCTTGGCATCATAGGTGGCATCGACGGTTTTGACCTTTGTCCCTTCTTTGAGGTGCGTCTTTTTCACGGGCCCCTTATCGAACCATCGAACGGCGGCACTGCTGCTCCAGCATACCGTCCGCTTAGGAGAAGGGGAGTTGTACGACAGCATCCAGAAAGATTGTCTCCAAACCTGACCCGAACAGCACTACGGTTGATGATATAAATCCTGCATTACCTTTTATAAGGACCCTAAACTATGGGAATTAGGGTCTATTCCTTATTATGGGTAATGCAGGATTTATATCATCAACCGTAATGTCATATTATGTGTAGCAACTCGTACAACAGCTGAAATAAACCATCGAAACTGTTGATACACCGAAGCCACACACAACGAGATCCCGCGAGTGCGCTTCTGGGCAAGTTCCGCTAGCCTCTCATGATGCCAGAGAAGAGAGCTGCCAGGCTGTTCGACCAGCCAAGTGCCCTGAACTGCGTTCACCATAAGGAGAAGCAGGCTGAGCCTGCCATGGGATGCAAGGACTTTCATGGGGTTGCGTTATAGTCTAGCCAAACTAAACATTTTTGGCACATGACCTGCTTGCAAGAAGGTTCGCATCCCTTACTCGAGGGTAGTTCTGGTTCCCCATAGGGAGAATCTCACTTCTCCAGGTGGAGCCGCGGCTCGTGATGATCCACGAACAGCAGCACACTGCCCAGGTGGTGAGCAGGTCTCCGAACTTGCCCCGTAGGATTGCCGTAATGGCTAGCCTTGTGTGGGAATCTTCGCTATAGGCTTGGGGAACTGTCGGGGATTTGCTAGACGGTACCTATAGCACAAGGAAGCCAGGGTTCTAGATTGCCCAAGAAACACAAAACCCGCTGGAGTTCGCAAATCCATTGCACCAGGTCGATTCGTTACACGGTCAAAGTCCAAGTCTAAGGCTGCTGCTTTCAACCCTAGCATCCTCCCTGTTTTCGCCACCATAGATACACCAGCAAAGAACTCCACCACCTGGTATTCCCGGTCATCTAAGCGTGTAGAGCTCAGCCAAGAGACCAAGAGAACCAGCAATAAGAATCCCTGAGTTTCCGAAATAAAAGTCAACGGAACGATCACCACCCTACCATTAACTTTCCTAAGGTATCCAAGTTTCTTTCGGCGCCTGGAGAGAGATAAGTCTCCGGGCCACCATGTCCATCTCAGCACTACGGACCATAACTGCTATAGAGGCTTTGCCCCACCAGAACCAAAGGCTCTCGAAAAGGGTACTTGACAAGGGCCGGCTATAATCTATGATAATGCACTATATAGCTTCTAGAAACCTGGTTTCATCCGGCGAGTGTAGCACCAGCACGAGACTCAGATGTCATGTGGTTCTAGACATACTAACCCCGTAGAATAGAAGAGTGTGCATAAACATCTAGTATGCATGCATGACACTCATATAAATGTGCATGTACACATGCATGCACACAAGCACATGCATGTATATATATATATGTACAGACTAGGCATACAAAGCTTGCATACACATATGTGTGTAGTACAATGTATGCATCAATAACCGAATCTAGCAGTGTAAACCAGGTAGTGTGTCCAAGCTGCACCCCCTGGCATTCTTCACCATATAAGTGAAACCCAAGTACACACGATGAAAGCTACTTTAACCCTTATCATACATGCAACCCCTGCAAATTGCAATGCCGAGGCGGGAGGAAGCACCTGCATCGGGCGAAGAAGAGACCAGGCCGTACTTCACGGCGTGTTTCAGAAGTGGCATTCACAGACCTGAGCACCAAAGCGATCTAGATGTGTACTGAATAGTCTAGATTCTAGCAGCTAGCATGTGCACATCGAATGATACAGAGGGAGCTGCTGTGTGCGATCACACCTGTCGGCTGCTTTGTTCTGCGATCGGCGGTAGCACGGACTTGCATGTGTACAGAGTCAGCTTAGCCAGCCCCCATTGAAATCTTTGTGCACTACTGAAACAAAGCACACCCCTGCCGGCAGCCGGCCGATTGACCGTGCCCTGCACGAATTGTGGCTTGAGCACCACTTCACAGAAACGGCCCGCGCTGTAGCAACAACTACAGTCACAGGTTCAAGACCGTTCCGGCCAAGCAACATCACGTAGGACCCAGCAGGCCACAAACCAAAATTTGTTACATAGTTGGGACAGCTGGTATAATGAATCGACCCTTCGAGTTGCAAGTATACCTGCAGGAATCCTGCCGTGGCCAGCCGGAGCAAAACTAGTGTAACAGCTTTCAAAAGCATGGATCAAGCGACTATCAGAGTCGCCTGGCAACCCCAGTGGCTCTCATTGTTTCCTTGAGTTGATTCAGCTTCTCCACAACCGAGTCTGACATATCACCGTGGGCCTCCTCGATGATTTGCGCCTTAGAGTCATGCGCATGGTTCGTATGACGTGCATATAGGTTCTATTGCCATAACAGAACGTGGAAACCTCGCACATGCAGTAGAAGTCACGGCCAAGCATGCGCAATCCAGGTTGTCCTTCATGGATGGGCTCCCAGCAATGTAGAACACCTGCAAAGATTGAGAGGCTTAGCATGATGACCATATATGCATGCATGCCACGTGCACGCACACATGTGTATAACAACCCCACCTGCTTTCCGGCATCGTACACGTTGCGCAGCTTTAGCCCCACACCATTTTTGGTCCAGTAAACCACATACATCGTGTAACGGAATTTGGCCAACTCATACGAATCCATTTTCTCCTTGTTCGCTGCCCGCTTCTTGCGGCGATCATCCTGCAAAGCTTTCGGATCCTTGGGCTCCCGACCAGCTGGGTCCTTGGCCTTGGATTTGGGCGATGCTTTTGCCTTGGGCCGGCCGGGCTTGCGCTTGGCGGCTGGGGCTGCATGCGGTTCCTCCTCCCCTTCCTTTCGATCCTCCGGCTCCTTTGTCTCCTCCGGCTCCTTTGTGTCCTCCGGCTCCTTTGTCTCCTCCGGCTCCTTCGTTTCCTCTGGCGCCTTTGCAGATGCCTTGGCTGGCTTGGCCTTTTTCTTTGGTCTTGCATCTTCCTGCTCAGGCTTCGCCTTGACCGTACTGCCGCGCTTCTGGCGGCACGGGATCCTGGCGGCATCGCTCTTACCATCCTCCTGCAGCTCCTCTTCACCGTCCTTGCTTTTGTCATCCTGCTCCTTGTCATCCTGCTCCTCTGCTGGGCATGCCCGGGCGCTGGATGCTTTGCCTTTGGCCTTTGCCTTCGCTTTGGATTTTGGCTTTTTTTGGTATCCTTTGCCCTTTTTCTTGCTCTCGGTCGCCTCGATCTCAGCAAGCTGAACGGCATTCAGCTGCTCATCCTGAGCCTCTTTCGATGGAGCAGCTACCTTGCAGGTACCATACATGAATCACATACCACGAATGTCGTTAATGAGCACACGTAAGCTAGCTGCTAGCTATTTTCGTGCATCGCATACCTTGCTGTCGTACATCGAAGCACGTGCAGCCATGTCGGGATTGCCCGTGCATTCTGAGAGGCCACCAGCTGGGGTCAACAAGCTGAGACCAGCAGTCTCGGAGGCCACTTCGGCGGGAGCCTGAGGCAGCTTCTTGCCTGAACGGACTTCCATAGCACGGTCAGCCTTCGGCTTGGATGTCACATCCTTTGGGGCTTCGGGCTTCTTGGTGCTTGTGTCATCGTCAGGGGTCGGAGCAGCAACTTGACTGCCCCGGGGCTCGTCCACAGGTTTATCGTCAGCAATGATCACAGGCTTGCAAAGCACTTGCATTGCGGCATCAGCATCATAGGTTTGGGTGTCCACCGTACCTTAAGGCAGGTGTGATGCATGAATCGAAGAAGCTTGGAAAACACCCTGAAGTCGAGAATGCGCTGAGGCACTGGGATCTGAAGCCATGGAAGGTGCTGATGGCTGGTCGAGGCTCGATGGGACATCGGGTGTGGCCTTCTTCTGCATTGAGATGCGGTTCCTGAGCAGCGTCGAGGGCGCTGGTGGGCTCAGGGTTATTATTCTAGGCTATTTAGGGCTGCTATGCATGCCAGTTAGGGGATACGGGCTTTTATAGGGTTTATAATATCAAGCTGCGTGGCTATAGTAAGGCAACGGACAACACTAAGAGGAATGTCATCTGTCAAAATGATCCTAGGCACTGTAGCTGACTCAGGTTTGCCTTCAATCGCTTCAAGCGCTCAAGCTTCTCCCCTGAACCATCCTCGGAGTGCCATGCTTTTTTGGGATTCGGGGTGACGATCTCCTCGTCATCTTGAATCTCAATGCATTCAACTGGTGGGGCAGGGGCTGCGGAGCCTGATGACGAAGCGGAAGAGCTGCATCCCAGGCCTCAAGTAGGATCCGCTTGAGGGCTCTGATCTTCGGGTCCTCAGATGTGTGCATGCTTTTGGATTCTATGTAAAACAAACGACAGCAGTGTGTTCTAGAATGAGTACAACGGCCTACCATCAGCCCAAAGTTCACGATGAACCAAAGATGCAGCCACAGAATCCGTAGATCTGCTGGGGTGGTTGAAACGCCGGATGAACATACTCAGGAACTTCCGAAGACCCCACCCATCGAGTTCGATTTGAATGTTGCCAGGCACCTGGTGCAGAAGTTCAAAGAGCCGACATACCTGCAGGGATGCGGCACCGGTATAAAAAAGAGCCTATGTACGGGATATTGGGTAAAGTAGGATAAGTGGGTGTGGTGTCAGGGGAGTTCACTGATCGAGATATGCATGCATCGATCCATTTTGGGTATCCAGGGATCTGCATATATAGAGTTAACTAACTAAGTGGGTAACCGAGATCGACAGGCCTCCTTTTTGCACGCCGGCTGGCCAGCCGTGCGTTTCAAAGTTGGGGATATCTGCACCCATTTCCGAAAGAAGGCTTCGAGAACACTGAAGTTCATGCTGGCACTCTTGAAGCACGGCACTCCCACGTGCTCTGCAGACAACCACTGCAGCAAGCGGCGGTTGATAAGCACCTGCCTGCGGATGTCTTCGACACCTTCCCACTCTGCTGCAAGCCCTGTCGGCACACGAGCTATGCCACTGCAGGCCCCTTTTCTGTTGCGTGCTGCCGGCTGCGCTGCCATGTTGAGCACACACTATAACAAAACTCCACTGAATGGGCTTGGGGAAAAAAGGCTGCACCCATTTCACTCCTCATGGGCACACGATATCACACATAGTGAAATTTGAACACAGCACAGTGGCAACTCCAGCTGGGATCCGTGCAGAGCGGCTGTTACTTGCGCTCCAGCAGAGCCGGCGACACTCAGCAGTACCTCTCGTGACCGCACATAATGAGCCCTCTACATCGCTTGAATCAGCAATGCAAGCACTCTGCACAAGCAAGTCTTTCCACTTCTGTTGCAATGGCAGTCAAGCACTGCGCTCTACACAAAACGTGGCTATAGCCCAACGACCATTGATGGCAATCCTTCGAAGACTATGCTCCTATGAGCTCGGCCCATCACGGCGAGGGAGACATCGCTGGCTTGGGTTTTTTCTCTGCCTCTTCCTGGGCTGTTGGGTTGCACAAGTGGGTGGGGGGCTCGTTTTGATGTATCATGGCCAATTCAGAAAAGATACTTTCTCCTCACGCTCACCTGAGATTATTGCGAACACCCGGCACGACACACTAACTTGCGCAACTAGCCTAGTCACAGCGCTTCACCCACATCTGAACAAGGTGGTGAACGATGCCCTTCAACTCATAATTCTGCACCACCATCTTGACCTTGTCAGCATAGCTCAGCGGTGGGTCCTTCCAGGGGAGAGTATTATCTTTGGAAAGTGCGCATGCTACACAGGAAGGTCCTGGGGAAAATCGAGTGCTTCAAAGGCATCCTTCCAGAAGTTTTCGGACATGTCCGCTAGACCTGTCGAGAGCATATACCGCAAAGCTTCGACACCTTGGGTATACCCTGCCTACACGGTGCAGCAGCTGCCATTCGCACATCAAAGCATCTTGCAAAGACATCCTACGTTCTACACCATGCGATGCTCTTTCACACTTGTTTCATGATGAGTGGACCGGCGTTCGATCTAAAGCGGCTGCACTTGCCGGCCAATCATGCACAGGAGCATGCCTGACTGCTCGATCCATGCCCAACAGTACTGGCATGCAAAGCTTGCACATCACAGGGCGCACCGACCGGGCGGAGCAGCAACTCACCACAGCATGGAATATCCATGGATGGTGCACTGGCATGCACCCATTCGACTTAACTTCATGAAACTGCCTACGTGTCATTGTCGGTGCATGTTGCTTGTGCCTGGCCTGGAAGATCTATGAGCATATTGTTGTCACGAAATACACGGAGCCAGCCTGCAATGGCCTGCACTGAAATCAAGCGTCAAGAACACGATCAGCCTTCGAGGAAATGCACCCAAGCCCGTTCTACCCTGAAATCAACATTTCAGCCCTAAAGGCCGATATTCAAGAAATGGCTGAGAAGTGGTGTTTTGCTGTAGTATGACCAGCCTAGGCTGGAATAACTAGCACAGACGGAGGTGCAGGTAGGTCTTGACTGCGCTGCTGGCCGACGGCGGCGCATCACCACCGCCCAAAAGCGCTTTCGCACCGGCATCGGCCGTGTCCGCCACATGCGCCGCCTCCGCATTCGCCGCAGGTGGGTGCGTGGCCGGCTGCTCCAAGCCTCCGCCCTTAAGGCTGGTCTTTATGGCCATCAGGCCGTAGGGGTTGCCCCTAAGCGCCTTAAGGTCTTACGCTCGGCGGTTGCGCGCGAGGCTGGTCGTTTTGAGCACGGCTCCGCCGACGTTATTCTCGACCTCATGTCCCACAAGGCCGTTGACCCACACCAGCTTGTGGTAGTGGAACAGCTCCAGGCCCTTGGGCGTCTTGCCTCCAGCGCCTCACCCGAAGGCGTGCGGTTACTCACCCGCACTTGGGCCTCCTCCTGGTCCAGACAGGCCTCTGCCACCCATGGGTGGAAAATCGTGAACGGTCCCGTTTCCGCGCTCATCCAGTACTTGCTGGACTTGCGGGTGTCTGCCCCTACCCCTGAGGTCTGGACACACCGCGAGGCTACCTTTCACTTCCGCTTCCGCGATCCGGGAGCGGTTTTTGAGGCCTCTGCTTTCCTACGCCGGGTCATTCAGCTCGAGCGCTGGTCCCGTATCGGCGCCGTCTCCACTGCCGCTGGTGCCGCCCTTGGCATCGATTGGACCGTGCCTCGCCGCCTCTTAGCCAGTCCTCGGACGAAGCCCTCCTCCATTCGGGCAACGGAGGTAAGGAACGGTGCAAGTTCTGTGGCGGCCCTAACACCCTGCACCACCTCCTTTACGAGTGCGAAAAAATCCCCGGCGCCCTCATGCCCGCGGGGTGGCTGCTGTCCTACAAGCGGCGACATCCTGCCGACTGCCTTTGGTTGCGCGGTATGCGCCCCCTTACCTCCCGCGAGCCCCTCGCCCGCGAGGCTGAGGTACGCCGTACAGGTCTCTTCCTCGAAGGCACCCCTGACCTAACCGGGCTCTACGTCGCCACCGACGCTTCCGGAGGCCCTGCCTCCAAGGATAGCCGCCTCCGCTCGGTTGGCTGGGCTGCGGTTGTTGCCAGCAGGAACGAGGGCGTCCTTGTCGTGCTGGGCACCCTGTCCGGGCTCTTGCCTGCCCCTGCTTCTGTGCCGGAGGGCGAGAGCGAGGCCATTGCTCAGGTCCTCCTCTCTTCCCGTGGCACTTTTGACCTCACTTGCGACTGCCAGCCCGCCCTGCGCAGCCTGCAGGGGCCCTTCACGAAGCGCACCTCGCTTGTGTGGGCCAAGGCGTGGGATCACAGGCATCGAGCCGACCCCCACTGGGTTCGCTCTCACCTTAGTCCTTCGGACTTTTGTTTTGAGTTTGGCGCTGAAGCCCTGTGGCGCCATGAGCTCAACTCTCTTGCGGACATGCTCGCCAGGGACCGCGCGGAGGAGGTTCAGACCCCACACCGTCTGGCCGCCCAGAAGGAGGTAGACCGTGTCACCTCCCTCGTTTGCGAGTATCTCGGTCACCGCGCGGTCGCAATTTTGGCCAAGGCCGAAAAGGAGGATTTCGTGCCGCGGAAGAACCGCCTCCTCTCCGCTCTTGAGCCTTCCTCTTCCCCCTCGCCCAACAAGAGGCAGAGGTTGCAGGCCCTCCTTGACGAACCCCCTCTTCCAGGCGGGCACGTTTGGGCTCGCACCTCTAAGGAGAAGAGTTTCAACATGTGTGTTAAATGCTCCGAGTGCTCTCTTTGCATCTACCAGGTTGACACGCCGGAAACCTTCGAGCGTCTCATTTCATTCCCGTGCCGAACGGCTGCGGTTTCGTGCCCCTTTGCGGTCCACTCCTCGCACAGCCTTGTGCGCCAGGGGCCGTCCTGGAAGTGTGGCCAGTGTCATGGCCAAGTGACTCTTCGCATGGGCGTCGCGCCAAAAAAGCTCGTAGCGCCTTGTGCGCTTCCTTCGGTGCGGGGGTTTTTCTCTACGGGTTCCCCCTCCCCTGGGCTCCAGGTTTTTCCTTCTGCCTCTGCCGCTGCCCCTAAGGTCCCTTCCGTGCCTTGTTCCTGGGGTTCGCTTCAGGGTTCTGTGTCTGCTTCTGCCCTCACTTCGGTTGAGGTTTCAGACCCCAAAGCCACTTTCCCTCTCGAAGGCCCCAGGTCTCCTTCGGAGGTTCCCCGGGCCCAGGCTCTTGCTAGCCCTGGTTTGGCACTTGAGGCCCCAGCTCTAAAGGCTCCAGGCTTCGCTCTCCCTAGCGCCCCCGCCTCCAAGCCCAAAGCTAAGCCTCGTCCCAAGCCCAAGCCCAAGCCTTCCACCCCGTGCCCTCCAATCACTCAGTTCTTCCGCTAGCTTCCTCAAGGAGGGCGACCATGGCACCCAAAGGAAAGGGTCGCCACGCCCGCGAACAGCAGGAGCGTTTTGACCAAACAGGCATATGGCACAGCACGAGCTCCCTGTCAAGACGCAAGCTGCGTCCCGATAAGGCCGCTCGCGCTAAAGCCAAAGCGCGCCAGGAGCAGGACCGCGAGCGGTTGCAGGCGAATCCGCCTCCCGCACCACCACCTGCTCCTCGCCGAAGGGCTGAGGTCGACGACGACGAGGACCAGCCCTTTCCCTGGTTACGTCGCGTGACGAACCGCACGACGGCCAGTAAGTCGTCGGGATCTGCTGGCCCCTCGCCCCAGTGGCTGAGGTTGCAATGGAGGTGGAGTCTACGGACTCCTCCCTCGTCCTCCTCCCCGCAGCCTGCCCCAGTGGCAGTGGCGACCAGGCCGGCAGACAACTCCCCCTCCCACCCCCCGTCGCCAAGCCCAACCCCCCCCGCCCCCCCGCCGCCGAAACGCAAAGATCCGGATGTGCTCTATCTCGAGATCGAAACAAGGCGGGGGGGGCAGGGCGATTGGCATCGCCTCACGCTCAACCCGCTCTCCTCGTTGCAGTTTCTCCTCGGAGAAACGTCGCGACTGGCGGGTTTTACCTGCCGCAGCGCGAGAATATGGCCGGACGGTGGGTTCCTCGGAACCCACCGGGCCGTAGGATCGCAACTCCAGCCAGGAGTTCGCTGGTTGCTCGTGGACGAGCACGAGATCGCGGCTCATGATAGCCCGCATCTCGCGGTGCCGCCCTCGCCCCTGGTGGCTGAGGTTCCCCAACGAGTGGTGGCACCTGAGCTCCCCCCAGCAACCTCCTCGCCTCCGGCTGAGGTTTCCCTCCCCCGTGCTGCTTCCCTGGCCACACGTGGGTCTTCCCCGCTCCCGGAACCAACTGATCCTCCGATGAGCTTTCACCCCCGTAACCGTGGGCCTCCCGCACCGGTGGAGCACTCAGTCACTGCAGGAGTTGCCTCCTCAGCCCCGGTCCCGGCCCCCTCCGGTGGCTGAGGCCTGTCCCCCGACAGGTCCTAAGAGCCTTTGCTAAGGCTCCGAGCCCAGGCCTCCCTGAACAGGGCACCCTTGCCTCCAAGGCCACCGGGTCAAGCCCTCTGAGGTCGCAACCTCTGGTTCAGTGGGCCACGAGCCACAGGCTACCACCCGGCCTCCCTCAGGGCCGCCTGACACCTCGTCAAAGAAGGGTGAGCCTGCCCCTTCCACACCCCGTGGCCCGGGTAAAGGGGCCACAATCGCCACCGCTGCTTCGGCAGCTGCAACTCCTGGCGTTGCCTCCACAGCTGGAAGTGGTCCCCTTGAGACCCTCGCCTCCTTGGCTGAGGTTTCGGGTCTCTCCACGGCCCCGCCGGACCCTGCAGAGCCAGGTCTCGATGGCCTCGCAGCGGTTGCCGAGCAGAGGGGGGGCTTCCCGAACCCCTCAGGGGTCCCGGGCGACGAAGCTACGGACTCTCCAAGCTCGTCTCCTCGCCGGCCGGCTAGAGGTCCGGCTCCAGCAGAGGCACGTCAAGAGCCGGCTCACGTGCAGGTCTTCAGCGAGAACTTCCTCCGCTGTTTTGCATGCGGCGTCACTACTTCCAATCAACAACTGATGGAAGCCCATGCAATGACCTCCAGGCACGTCCGCCTTACCACGGCCTATGTGGCCAAGCGAAGGCGTGAGCTGGCAGCGGCAAATGCAGCCCAGCCTTCCGTGCCGTAGGCTCCGAGCCTCGGCACTCGTCTCCCCAGGCACACCTCAGGCTCCTTCCTCGCCTTTCGGCTGAGGTTCGACCGTCAGCGGTGTTTGGGAATGCCTCGGGCATCGCTTGATCCTTTCCTCGCCTGTTCGGCTGAGGTCTGCTTCTGAAGCAGCTTGCCCGGGCCCCGGTAGAACCCCGCCTGTACAGTCTTTGGTAGGGCCTACCCCTCGTCTGAAAACGACTGAGGTTGGCGGGTGTAACTAGCCACCTGTAGTCCAGGACGTAGGGCCGCCCTTGCCCAAAGTGGCTGAGGTTCTTCTCACTTGCATGTGAATTCATTGTCCGAACTCGTCTACGACGGCTTGCAGCTCGGCGCCGAAAAGTTTGAGTCGGAAGTGGCTTTCCACTCCTACCAGTAGCTCAGGTAGGTCAGGTAGCCTGCAGCTCTGGTATGTGTGCTTGCTCACGAGTGTTTGGTAATGTTTTGCATGCTTGCTGCACTCATGACATTCCATGTGCATTGCAGCAAGCAGGCTCGCAGCTGCCAACTCGCCTGCATAGCGGGCAGAAACTTTTGTAGGTCAACGGGCCTCTTTGTGTAAGCCCTCTAGAACAGTTCTGGAGGCTCCCAATCCTTGTGGATTTAGCTCCACTTCATTCCTCTCCCGCTCGCGATAGGGGGAGGAGTGCATGGTTCCAGGCCATTTGGTATTTGCGATTTCACTGTGCATTTGGCATTTCATTTGCATTATGGATCAGTCAGTGCCTGTGAGTGATTTGTCAGTGCCTGAGATTGATGCATCGGCCTCACGTGCAACAGACATTGCGATTTCTGACCAGACTCGTTGCATTGTCAAGCGATTTCAGAAACGGACTTCATCCCAGCAGGAAGGCTCGCCGACTTTAGATGCCTCGCCTTCTGCAGTCGTTCTTGATGCAGTGGTTGCCTCGTCTCAGGGTGCCCTGGAGGTGGATCCATTGCACCCAGCATTGGCTTTATCTGCTCAGGACTCTGATCAGGAGGCTCCATTACTCCCGGAGGTGGTCATCTCTGGAAATGATGTTCTGCAGGGGCCACAGCTGGACCCTGAAGGCTTTTCATTTGGGTCGCGACCCCCTTCACCAATATATGACCCTGATTTTGAGCTGGTAGATCCACTGGAAAAGTCTTTGACACAACCTGTGGCAGCCTCTGCAGTACATTCGGGTTCCTGTTCTTGGGATGTGATTTCGCCGGTGCCTGAGACGACCCCTGCATTTTGCTCTACGGTTTCATCTGGCTTCTCCCCACTTCGTGTGGGCCGTCTCTCTTTTGCAGAGACTGACAGGGAGATGGATTCACCGTTGCTTCCGGCAGTCTCGCAACAGGATCTTTCATTTTCTCAGATGGAGGACACCTTGCATCCCAAGCCGGCTCCCTTAGCTCGGCCAGCCACACTCAGTGCTGGAGGTGCTCGTGCTACAAGCTTGCATCCCACGGGTGTCAGGTCGACAGAACATGCAAAATCGAGGCCGATTTTTCCACTGAGGGCCTCCATTGGGGTGCCCACAACGGCGCCTAAGCCTCGCCCGGTTCCTTCTGCTCGTGGTTCGTATGCTCGGTACCCATCGGAGCACTTGCATTCTGCTTCTCAGGTGTCGGGGGCTCTCTCGAAGAGTTCGCCTCCATCTCAGGTTGCAGGGAGCTCACTCCATTCTGGAGGGGCCCCAGAGCCGCAGTCGAGTCAGTTGTTGACCAAGGGTCCTGGCGCCAAGAGAGGCATTGATCTCTTGCATTCAGGAGCAAACAAGGGCAGCTCCAAGGTTGTCAAGCAGTCCGAGATCCATTCCAGTCAATGGTCCCGGGCCCTTCAGTTGTGGGCTGAGCTGTGCGAATTTGCATTATCATGTTCTACATTGCTTGGTGACATTTTCAACAGCTCTAATAAATACTCCCTTTTGGAGCAATTGCTCCGCCGAGTGTCGGACACGACGGCGCTGCGATACATTGCGATTCTGTGGCAGCTGTTGCATACGATTCGCGACCTGGGTTTTGACATTACATCACTGTCTCAGGTTCAGCTTCCCAGACCCCCGGGCGGATCTACTTTCTAGATCCACCTTTGGTCGCGGATCTACTTTTGTACAGGGGGTTCTAGATTTTGTTGTGTCACCCGAAATGCGAGTTTGTGGCAGATCTTGGATAACAGTATACAAGACGGCTCTGCACGCCAAAAGTTTGTCAGTTGGCTCAAAGATTTTGGAAAAAGAAGAAGAAGAAGAACCCTAAGGCCCTAAATATGAAACCTTTACAGACCTCGCCCTAAAACCTGTAGTGTATTGGAAGGAACACCTCGAAACTCACGAAAACCATAAAACAGGAGGAGTCGTGTAACATCTAAAAATAATGCATACACTGCGAAGGAACACCGGAAATATCGAATGGCTGTGCAGCATCGTCCTGTGTTGAAGCCGTAAATCACATAGTCGTCGTCCGTCGTCGTCGTCGTCGGCCGTTGTTCGTCCGTCGTCCGTCCGTTGTGGTTTTGTGATGAAAACTCGCTCCGGCAACCGCCCGCTCGATATCTGGCTTGGCGAGGGTCGACTGTGGCTTTCTTTTGCGGGTGAAGGGCGAAGGGTATATAGGTTAAGCTTGCCTTTGCGACCGTACCAGCCTACTTTAAAGACACTAACATTATTGTACTTACTTACTGGATGTGGGTCTCGGATGTGAGGGTTTAGACAGCTAATTGAAAGGATACGCCCCCGAACCTAAAGCCTGAACCCTAAACCCTAGGACCCTTTAATGTCGGAGCTTGTCGAGGTAGGCCAGGTCCACTTGAAGTCAACTGGGCTCGTCGCTGGGGCGGCGGGCTTGAGGGCCACGTTCGCGGGTTTGACAAGGGCTCAGGGTTGAGAAGTTTCAGTGTTCAGACTTCGGGGCCCGCTTAGTGCTGCCATGCCTCCGAAGAAGCGACCTGCCGCGATCGCGGCTGATGATGACGAAGAAGAGCCTCGGAAGAGTCGGAAGGGGTTCAAGGAATGGCACAAGCTGCGAGATGCTCTGTTGCCGTTCATAGACAAACGATTTTTTACTTCGTACCCCACGGATCGCTCAATCGCGAAGATCGACAAGAAGAAACTGTGCTCGCCGTTCTTTGTGATCAAAGTATAGAGTACAGGCTTGTTTTGTTATAAGCTTATTCTGTAGATAGTGGCTGGGTTTTGTGCTGCTAGAGTGCACTCGAATCAAGGCTCTTCCAGGGCATCTTGAACAACTGCAGACAGTTGAGTCCTACGTGGAACTTTCCGGATACCGTCATCAAGAAAGCCTTGCTAGGGGTGCTAAAGCACGAGGACAGCATCTACTGTTGGGTTTTGGTACTGATCCTATCGGTATCTCTCTCTATCTCTCTATATATATATGTGCATACCTTACTTCTATCTACTGTTATTGTCCGCATGCGAGAGGACAAAGCACATTTGGCAGAGCAGGTTAAAGAAGCCGATCGGGATGCATGGTCAACCACCAATTCCTTACGACTCAGTGCTGCTTTCCGACACTACTCGCAAGCCACCCTTGGCAAAGAGAATGGGTTCCAAAGGCTGGGGTTGAGGGAGGCCAATCAAATTTAGTTGGGCATTAGCTATATTCATTAGCTTCTGTACGGTTTCTTGGGGCCCTTCCGTTCAGGCACACAAACCTCTCAGAAGATTGGCTTCAGATGAGCCCACGGGAAAACGTAGACTCAGACGAGTTACTGGCAAGCAGCGAGATCAGAGCCGTGATCCACCGAAGGCACAGCCGAAGGCACAGCCGCAGGATGAGGTGGCCTGTGAAGACATGGACGGGGAACACGGAGCAGATGATGTTAGCGGCAGTGATGACTCCAGCTCAGCAGCAGCAGCAGCAGCAGTGACAGCAGCACCAGCACCAATAAGATGTCTAGCCCGGAAGCCAACAGTCAGCCCGACCATGAGCCTGAGAAGGAGCCCGCAGACAACGAGCCCGCAAACAATGAGCCCCCGCCAAAAGCACAGGCAAGCAGCAGCAGCAGCTCAAACGCACAGCATGGTCTGTCTGACCTTTGGATGATTTATTATAGCTAGATCCTCTTTTATATATGCTTCCTATTACTGTTGCATATAGTTAGCAGCCGATTCTTGAACTTTGGAACCACCCTTGTAACAAACGTTGCATCTGATCCTAGTGGCACTGCAGTCCCATCAACTCTAGAAGTTGAGATACATTATATATTCCAGTCTTGTGGCAGCTGCATCATCGCGATCCCGCCCAGGAAACAGCGGCGGCTTTCCTGGCCAACGATTGGTTCTTGAACACGCTGGATGGGATGATGGGCGGCTTTGATCCATCGGCTAGTGGTGCGAGTTACTCGGCTTTCCTTTGGAGTCGGCTTGGGATCCTTTAATTCGGATTGGAACTAAGCTATGGTTTCCCCAATAGGTTTCGTGTGCCTGTGCTGGGCTCATTGATCCAGGTTTGGGGGGGGTCGCTTGCCTGTGGAGGACTTCAAGTGCTTCAAACTCCGAAGGTTTTGTTGCTCTGCAGGGCCACGTAGCAACCCCTGGGTTTAGTCCTGGTGTAGATAAAGAGACTATAGGGATATCTAGCCGAATCTAGCCATGTTCGGATGCGGCGAGCTTCTGTGATGGCATCAATAAGAGATTCGGGCGAATCTCTCGACGATGAAGAGGCCTGGCTACAGGAGTTGTTGGCCTATGGACGACAGAAACAGAGACTAAGACCCTTCGATCCGCACCAGTCTTATGTTTCTGGGAATACTGTCTACTTTCTTACAGGGTGCGAAATACTAACTAAAGTATTCCTTGTGCTGCTTGGCCTCTGCAGCCTCCATCGAAGGACTGGTTGCGCCGCCAGACCATGTAGAGATCCCTGTAGTGCCCATAGCACCATATCCTCGAGCTTGCTTATTGGAGAAGACAGCATCTGGTGTGCGATATGTTTCAGACAACTATTGGAAGCTGAAAGTGCCGAAGCACTTGGCCGAGCTGCCTCGGATGAAAGGAGTCATCCAAGACATTATGGCTCAACCTGCTTTAAAACTGGACTTATTGCCGTCTCAAACACTTGCTTCCAACATCCTGCAACGAGCTCATACCGTCATACGTGGACTCGGTGACAATTGCAGTTTCAAGATCGGCTTGACTTCCAGCCCTTCGCACCGGTGGTGCAACGAAGATTATGGGTATCAGCACTCTTCAAAGCCTGCATGGGCTGAGATGCGGATTCTGGGTATTTTGGCATCTGCCGAAGCCGCTGGTTTTTTAGAAGCTGCTCTTATTGACCGTTGGCAATTGGACTCTCGTTGCTTGAACTCTGCAAGTGGAGGCGAAGGTTTATCTTGCCAGGAAGGCCCCTGGTGTGTCTACGTCGTGGTGTCGAAAAGGTGATGCCAGAGGGATGGAACCGGCCCGATGCAAGCTGAAAAAGACGTCTTCGAAGTCAAACTTTTAGGCCCTCTATTGATACCCCTACATTAAGGCCCAGAACGAAACGAAGCCCCACAAATTAAGCCCCCATCCAGAACCTTCGAAATCAGCAACAATAATAATAATTACCAAACAACACTATGACAATCAAAATAAAACTAGCAAAAAGGTAGTTGTAGTTGATTATATAGAGCAACACCAAAAAGCCCGGCCCATCCATCAGCTTAATTCTATATCGCTATGTTCATCCAATAAATGATAACGATGTACGAGAAGCCATTACTCCTTCCAAGGCTACCTTTCGCCGACTCCTGGTCCAAGTCGACGCCGAGACACGCAGCTGCTGGAGAGCCCAACCGCCGAGGAGCCGCCTCGGAACAAACGAAAAGCCGACGAAGAAGCGAAGCCCGAGAACAACAAGAGAAAACCTAGTCTGAAGAAGCTGAGCGCTTTTGGGGACGAGAAGGACGCAGCCGCCGAGAAAGACCCCGAAAAGCAGTCCAAGGAGAAGACCCGCAAGAAGCACAAGAAGGGTTCCGAGAAGCAGTCCAACGAGAAGGCCCCCGAGAAGCAGTCCAACGAGAAGGCCCCCGAGAAGCAGTCCAACGAGAAGGCCCCCGAGAAGCAGTCCAACGAGAAGGCCCCCGAGAAGCACTCCGACAAGAAGGCCCCCAAGAAGCACTCCGACAAGAAGGCCACCGAGAAGGACTCCGACAAGAAGGCCCCCGAGAAGCACTCCGACAAGAAGGCCCCCGAGAAGCACTCCAACAAGAAGGCCCCCGAGAAGCAATCCGAGAAGGCCCCCGAGAAGCAATCCGAGAAGGCCCCCGAGAAGCAGTCCGAGAAGGCCCCCGAGAAGCAGTCCAAGCAGAAGGCCCAGCCCGAGCAAGCCCCTGAGCTGAAACAGTTCAGAGCCCAAATAAAAATCATTATAGCTCCACAAAGCCCTTGCCAAAACACAACCCAACCTAGCCCAGGACAAGCGACAGCCTGGCGATATCTGGTGGGACTACGAGATGCAACGTGCCTGCCTCGAAAGCCAGACCGGCCCGGTGTTTTCTTCGAAGCCCTTTGTGAAAGAGGATGAGGTTTTCGCTCAATTCCCCGATGGTCTTGTGTGGTCGGTTCCGCACCTCGTGCCTGCAGACCTAGAGAGTGGTCTTGGTTTGCCGGCCCCGACTGTTCCCGAACAGAAGCCCAAGGCGGCCAGCAAACGCAAACCGAAGGCCGACAAACCTATCGAGGACTATGTGTACTCGATAATCCGCTGCAAGTACTGCACGCAAGGCTCCAAGAACCCCTGATCAAGGTCGAGGCTCGCGAGGATCGCCACGATGCCACGAGCAGATGGGTTCAGAAGCTCCAGCTGGTCATCCGGACCGGCCTCAGTGTGAGGAAAGCGATGCACATCGCCATGACCTTCGCCGATTGCTATGTGTACATGAACTTGAATCCGGCGGAGATCAACTACAGAGGCTGTCGAGATGATCTACTGGGTCACGACCACGATTGGGAAGCTTCAGCTTTGGATTGGCAAACTGTCAATTCGCTTGGCCTGAAACACTTCCCGAAGTCGCAACTTGAATCGTCTTAATTTACCATGACTTGGTTGGATGCATAGATAGATCCATTATTCAGACATATGTGTACATATACACACATACACACTTCGAAGCATGCATGCTGCACGCATATGTTAAAGAGCACACACATACAGTAGAGACAAGCTCACACCGACACACACACACACACACACACACACCCACAAAATAGCACGCACAAACACACATACACATATATGCCTTGCAGTCATATCCACTCCCAGGCCGAAAGAGTCGCCTATCAAGATCCCGAAGCCCACGCAGACCCAGATCGTGGATGACCAGGCCAAGAACGAGCCGCAGGGAGATGATGATGATGATGCCGAGGGAGATGAAGAAGAAAATGGGGAAGATGACCCTGCAGTAGAAGAAGGTTTCTAGACTCTCTTTGCATCTGCTGCTTTTGCTATGTACAACAGGAACTAACATCACCCTGAACCCTAAACTTCCAAAACCTTAATCCCCACAAACGCCACCTCTGCTCTGAACCCCATTAGAAACTAGTACAACTCTGCTCGCTCAGGCTTCGCTGGGCTTGGCACGGCGGCTAGTGCTCTGCTTGGCCAGGAGAATGGGGATGATATGAGGTAGCGAAAAGGACCCAGAACTTTCCCGCAACCCCAAAAACCAAGGATACTTAGTCCCGAAAGACCCGAACACTCAAAGCCTTGACCCCGAGCCCGCATAAACAAGTTGCCCGTCGATCGCTTCGAAAGCATAGTGGCCGCCACGAGCAGCTTTCCTGAGGATTGTCGTGTTGGCTGAATCCCACAAACTTGATGATTAGTATAGCACCTGCATACGACCGGTTTGGATGGGATCGGGGATCTCGCTTATTGTGATCGTAGCTATAGTCCTGTCCCCGCCTACCCCTGTAGGATTGCAACTGCATGTCCCGAAGCCCGCAACATTATGGAAACCGTGACTGCTTTGTTCCAGTGGATTCAGCGAGCTGTCCTCAGGTTTGGTGCAATAGTTTGCCACCGCAGACTACAGTCCTCGGGCCTCCAACTTGGGTAGGATCTTTGGGGAGTATGGTATACATATACATATCTATGTATTAATTATGCTAAAACATTCGTCTGATAGGGTTTTAGTATCAGCTAGTAGTTTGGGTGGCCTGGCTAGCTTCGAGGCATGATCTGATTTTCCTGAACGGCAGCCGCTAGGAGCTATAGCTGAGGATGGAGCTACTCTGGTTTTCGACCTCTAGCTACACGTGGGATTGTGGCCTTGAAACTTTATAGTACTAGATGGTCGTTATTTGGACAGTACCAACCTCAACACCTGACCCCAATCTTGAGTCTCCACCGATGCAGCTCGATTCTGCCTGTCCGAATTGCAAAGCAATATCGCTGGATGGCTTCGAGGCTTCTGGGATACATGACTGTACGCAGACTGGTCTGATCTGTCATCCATCGAATATATATATATGTATCCAGCAGGTATTCTGCTATGTGCTAAGCTGCTGCACTGTCGTCTTCTCGCTATAGGACTGATACATATGTATTAATATACCGACAGTCAACAATGGTGAGAGTGCTAGCTACTGTAGCTGCTGGTGTGTTATCGTACACTGTATATATAGTATATGTTTTACATGGCGAGACGTGGACGTCTGTAGATATACATATATATATATATATATATATTTATCTACTAATAAGCTAATGTAACATATACACCAGTCCATCTCATTTAGATCTACCTACACAGCTTTCTCTTCCTTCTCATCCCTCTCTCTCTCTCTCTCTCTCTCTCTCTCTCTCTCTCTCTCTCTCTCTCTCTCTCTCTCTCTCTCTCTCTCTCTCTCTCTCTCTCTCTCTCTCTTCTCTCTCTCTCTCTCTCTCTCTCTCTCTCTCTCTCTCTCTCTCTCTCTCTTCTCTCTCTCTCTCTCTCTTCTCTCTCTTCTCTCTCTTCTCTCTCTTCTCTCTCTCTCTCTCTCTCTTTCAGTGTATATATAAACAAATATATATATATATATATATATACATATATATATGTAAGGCGAAGACCCAGAGGCCCAGAAGAACCTCATCCTCGCAAAACCCTCCCGCTTGAATGCCGTGCTCGCTTTATATTCCACCAGGCTCCAGAAAAGCTGGAGCCGCCAAGCCATCCGCAGATGATGTGCGAGCCACGTCGTAGTATGGATCCCTCGAATCGCTGTAAGCCTAGTCCCGATTCTGTAGAATAAAATATAGATAGATATATATGTATATATATATATAGAAGAAGCGAGAGAATTATAGATCATATATACATAATTAAAACCCGACCCGGATAATGTATGTGTGTACCCTCTACCCTTATTTCTGGATCCAGAATTGGACCCCCCCCGAATAATGTATAGCTCCCTATCCATTAATTATTATAATCCTGCTCAGTATAACCTTAAGCCCTAATCCCTACATTTCCAAAAATCCTCCCACACCTTATATATATAATATAATAAAGCCTCGATCGGGGATCTGGAAACTATAAGGGCTTGTATGTATGTATATATGTATATGCGTGGGGGATTGATCTCGACTTGGTTGCTGCTCTCCCCACCAGAGCTGTAATGAATGTAGGTGTGGCTGGCTAGCACTCTCCACAGACTGGACCCTGTCTTTCCCTCTTACTTCCACACGTGCAATCCTATGCAGGCAGAACCGGCGGCCGTTCCTTTTGCACTCACTGCCGGCGGCGGTTCGTCTGTGCAACGGGATAGCTCTGATTGCTCAGGATAGAAGACACATATAGCACTAGCTATGGGCATTGGGACTGGAGACAAACGTTTGCGTTGGCGGTCAAATAGAAAAGGTAAACGTGAGGATGGTAGCATTTGGCCACTAGAGTCGAGGGACGCGTTAGCGTGGCCCCCCTTCTCTGGCACTTTAACACGGTCTTGCTCACAGCTCTTTTATAAGTGCCACCTAGAACTTGACAAGGCATCGCAGTCCGTTCGCACCCCCCATGAGTTGCGTCTCCGACGCTGCTCACCCGGAAGATGGCACGATAGGACAACAGAAAATGTTCCGCCGCAACGTTGACATTGAAAATCAGAGCTTTGCATCCCACTTAGAAACGTTGTGACACTCATCTACGTCAGTAACGATCCCCTGAAATGGCAAACGAATCAGGCGTCACCGAAGAAAGAAGCATTCGCGATGGCATTCCACGGGCGAAGCTCAGAGGTCACGAACTGATAGGCGAGGAAGATCAGGCGTTGTCGCGCCACCATCTTCGCGTTGACGTAGGATCGCGTTCCCAGGGCCGGAGGTTCTCCTCTGGATACTGGTTCCTTGGCTTTCCCTTGTCCTTGCCTTTGTTTCGGCCTTTGGCGGCGATGTAGTCGTGGTAGGAATTGGTGTTCCAGCCACCATGTGGCTCGCCTCCGGTTCTTCCACGCCCTTTTGAAGGTCCCTTGGATGAAGAAGCGCTTTCACGTTCCTCCGTAGTGACAGGCGTGTCCAGGATGGAAGTACCACCTGGAGGAAGATAGTCAGCGGCCGAAATGTGATGTAGGGCCTCCGTACGCTTTGTCGTCGGGTTTTGCTGTCTCTCAGTTTTGGATCTGTTCAATCTGTCCATGAAATGCGCAGGCATCTGCACACTGTGGTCCACCAACAAGGCGATGGTCTGGACTGACTGGTCAGAATGAGTCAGCAGAATACCGACGGGGTCGATGTACAAGAAGTCCACTGTTCCAGTTGGCGTTGGTCGTAGCACTGAGAATTGTTGGTGTCCCGTCACCATTGGGATCACCTCGCATAGGACGTTCAGGCAACAAAAGTGCATAGCCTTTACATCTTCATCCCTGTCGCTCTTCAAGTAAGTAGTAGGGTTGAACTTGTCCCTGCCACTTTTCTGACCATAATGTTATGTGCTTCCGCCGCCCCCCCTCCCCCTTTTTCTTGTTTTCTACCAGGACAAGTAAAGAAGAATTTCGGTTGTACGGAAGCTCTTTCAGGTGTTAAGTCTACCCCAACCTCCGATGGGGATTAATACTTGTTTGAGGTTCTCAGGTTTCCTCCTGGCATCATTACATACCTCCTCCACCCCCCATTTTGCAATAGCGGAATGATTCTCCTCTAGTCACGTCCACTCAGCCCCCCCCTCTCTTCCCTTGATCCCCCACATGCCACGCCTGTTTCCTTATCCACTGCCGCCAAAGATCCCCACTTTCCAAGCACATCATAGCGTTGGCCAAGTGCGAAACTTTCCCTCATCTGAAACAACGGCATAGTCGCCCACTTTGCGAATCATGACCAAGCTTTGTAGATGGATCTGCATACCACGTATGCCATGTACGAAAGAGCGGTCATGTTCGCGTCAATGCAATGGGCATTTCGCTTTCCAGAATAGTAAGATGGCTGCATGGGGGTACGTGCAAGTTGTAGCTCAGGATCGATGTTCAAAGACTGGCCGGTAATGAAGACGGGACGACGTTCCTGTGCGATTGCTTCCGGAACTGCGTCATCAAAGTCCTCTTCAGGCTCGACGTCCATTTCTTCATCAGGTTCCTGTTCTGGATCGTCTTCCGCGACAACAGACGGTTCTGGGATTTCTTCAGGTTCCGCAACGGTCTCTACCTCCATGGCTTCATGCTCCTCTTCGGGCGCCTCAGGCACTGCGGCTGCTGCGGCTTCCATTGTCTGAGCAATGAAGTCACTGGGGATCTCCGTAGGAGTCTCCCGTTGTGGAGAACCTTGGTAATATCCGCTCGAAACGAACTGTGACCAGCAAGACGTGCATCGGGAGAAACATGCTGGAACAATGTTGTATCATGCCGGGCATACCCTCATTCTCCGTCCATCCTCGTCTCTGCGTAGGTCTTCGGGTCGCCAATTCTTGATAACAAACTTGATTCCTTTGTCCATGTAGTGATGCCGAACCGTGTTCTCCCTGTGGGACTCCAGGACAGTCGTGAGGTCTCGAATGATCTGCTCCTTGCTTGTGTCGTGGGGTCAAGGAGGCATCTCGCAAAGCAATTCCATGATCTTGCTTGGCGTTCGGTATCTCTCGAACTCAGGAAGCAACGGTGATGCATTGTAGTCCAACACCAGCTCTTTCTCCAACCTTTCATCGTAGATCTTTTCCACCAGAGCGAAAGAGTGTGTATCTCGAGGATCAGGGACGCAAAACCATACCTCCTTGACGAAGTGGAAAGGTATCGTCCGACCAACGATCATGATGCCGCTGTCTGTGATACGTCCATCCTCTCGTGCAAGATCTTGCGATGGGACATGAAGGACCGCCAATGGCATGTGTTTGGCGTCTCGTCCATGTACTCGCATCTTGGTCGTTGCGTTCCGGTGATCGAACGGCGCAAACACCCCCCAGTAGCTGTGGAGTCTGCCGCCTTGGTTGCCTCGAAATTGGCGCCTATGGTCGAAGTCCCCGTCGGGGTCCTCCGAACCAGGCATGATGCCTTGCGTGACAATGGAATCCAAGTTGCGGCATGCCGTAGCGTGGAACGCACCTCCAAGACGTTGCCAGAGGGTCATAGATGGAGATATTGCGAACCTGTTCTTGTCCAACTGAAGCAAGTTGTTCTGGGGATCTGAATGTGCAGAGTGACCACTCGTAGCCCGAACTGCCCATGGCTTCACCCAGCCGTTGCATAGGTTCAGGTACCTCTGGCCATGCCGGCAATGGTCGTTGCTCTGGATCTCCGTGATCTGGTCCCGAACTGATACCAACATATTCGAACCTGCTGATCCAAGAACTTCCGTGCCGGGGTCCTTCACTCTCACACCCAGGAACTGCAACCGAATCTTGGCCTTGTTGCGTTTCGTGGCTGCAATCATGTTCCCCTGGAACAATAGCTGAAGTCTTTCATTGTACACTCTCTTCTTCTGTTGGTCATCGGTTCTTGAGACCCCTTCGGTGATGCGTCTGCTTTCATGGGTCCATAGTGGCTCATGCCTCACCAAGTCTTCGATCAGCACCCACCCTCCTTCATCACATTTGATGACACTGTTGAATGCCACCTGGCACCTGTTGTCAAGCCATTCCGAGCCTGGGCGCCTGGCGATTCTGTAGCGCAAGTCAGACTGGATGCATGATAGCGCCCAATCCGCGTTCAATCTGCGCTGACGGGTGATGTTGCGAAGGACAACTTCGTTCACGATGTCCCACCGATTGTTGATGAAGCTTGCACCCTTGGTTGGGATCAGGTCGAGACTCCCGCACCGGATTGGCCTTCCGCCGCCGATGGATTCATAGCCTGGATTGGTGTAGCTATGAGTGTTCTCGTCGTACACATAGCTAGGACGGTCTCCTCGTTGAGGTAGGCGTCGGTCGCGATGGTCCGAAAGCTGCTCAATGATGTCCACCACCCGCTGGCTATTCTCTGGTCCCGATTCCTGCAGTGGTACGCCACAAGCATCATTTAGGCCCCGACGATTCTCCACATCCGTGCAGAGATTGTGTTTGTTCTCATAACGGATCAAGACCACATCACCCCGTACGGCTTCGCCTCCGCGTCGCGGTCGGGCTTTGGCCTTGGGTCGTCGGTCCGAGGATGCAACACTCACATGATCTGTGGCGTCAACGTCCATTGGTTCAGCCTCTTGCGAAGGTACTCGACGTGGATATCGAAGAAGACTTTCCTTGATGATCTGGACGCCTCGAAGTACCAGGTCCCGGGTTGCAGCATTCTCTGTGCAATTTGACAGAGTATGCAGGTCACTGCCACAAGCAACACAGAATGTGATGCGATCGCTTCCGACTGACATCTCGCCCTGAGCGAGTATGCCAACATAGTCCTGAAGCTGCGTGACAAATCCTTCACGAATTTCATGCCTGGGATCAGGGCCTTCTGCACCTTGTTCTTCTTCGGGTTGCGCATCCACATCCACATCTTGTGCAGGTATTGGTGGAGCAACTGAGAACCCTGGATCGTCCGTGACGTTGTCAGCGGCCTGTGTCTCGTCGGTTCTCGTAATCTCTACAGGGTAGATATCACCATCGACGATAACTGTGAAATCAATCACGAGGTCAGCGGACATGTTGTTGACGATCTCAGCGACTGCTTCATTCTTCTTGGGCGGTGTCCTTTTGCGCGGGGTGTCAACCGTGATCAGCTCGATGGCTTCGGCCGACGCGTAGCGGAAGAATGACCTTTCGATTCCTCTCGCGCACGCATTTGCTCCCTCAAGGCCACCCAAATTCATGAAATGACTTGGGTGTCTCATTGCAATCGTAAGAAGCCCGAGCGCCAGCTCCACTGTGTCACCCAGGAGCTCTTCCTTGGGCAAGACTGACCCTCTGTAGCATTCTTGGCGCTCTTCCGGAGTCAAAAGCATTCTCATGAAACCAGCATAAGCGCAGTTCCCGGCATCGTAGTAGCAGAGGTAGCATGTCTTGCCTTCGGAATCGTATCCCCTGTCCCATGCCAACTGTTTGGCCTTTCCCCATGCCGCGTACTCGATGGCCTGACTGGCTGTGATTCGGAGGCCACCGTAGTGAGAAACCGTCTTGCCGATGTCTTCATAGACCATCTCTGCACAGACTTTGAGGAACTCCTTGATGTCCACACGAGGATCCACGAATTGAAGCCTCAGGTCATAAAGGTGCTTTGCGCAAGCCAAGGTGTACTTCTGGGACGCGATCAAGGCATTGAAGGAGCTGATTTGATGCTGCATCTTCAAAGCTGAAGTATGCGCGCACCCAATGCAGTGCCCAGGATACCCGTTTCCGGTCGGCTTGAAGAAGGCTTGTGCGTAGCACTCAGCCAACTTCATTCCTTCACATCCAGAGCAATAGAACGTTCCCCCTTTGACATAACCAGTGTTCGGGGTCGCATAGGTGTCGATCCTGAACCAGTAGTGCCTGTTGTCGTAGTAGGCCTCGGGAACGGTCATGGCGATGTCAAAATCCTGCCAGGTAACTGTGGACGACTCAGCGACCGTGTCACCCTGGGCACCCGACCTGATCTGTTGCTGCTGTTCCCCCGTAAACCATGTCTGCGAAATCTTGGTGGACGTCTTGACTTCACTCTTGTCCTCCCAAATCTCGACAAGCGACGGGTGAGCGACCAAGTCGGTTCTGACTGTCTCGTCCCATGAGCGAACTTTCGATGCCTCAACAAAGCACGTGGATACCATCTTCTCGCAAAACAGCTGCTTCTCATAGATAGCTAGGCCCAATTTGAACCTGACCCGATTGTCCGGTGGTGGTACCTTTTCGACTGACAGTGTATGCACGCCCGACGACGCATGTTTCGCCTGACTGTACATTCTTGACCAAAACGAAGATCCATGAATCACCCCACATGCTCGGGCCCGCAACTCTCCTGCCCCCCCAGCCTCGTAGTCCCAGTTCCAATGATACACAGTCCCAGAGCGGTGGAAACCAGGAAATAGATAGAAGCTTTTCTGTCCGAAGGTAATGCTGGCTGCTCGGGTCGCGAACATTCCACACCTCGCCTAACGAACCGTAAGTCGTGGTTGATGTTGACAATTGGAGGGCGCGTGGTACGCTTCCCCGCCGCAATGATGGGGTCAACGTACGTGGCCTTGAGCTGTCGCTGCAAATCAGCACGAATCGCTGCTCCGTCTCCGACCTCACTCATCGGAAATGATATGTTCTCGATGAGGATCGCTTGGAGAGACAGATGGTAGTGCAACGTGACGGTTGCAAGCTGCTCTTCAGTCAAGCCATCCAATGTCTCATTGACAGATTCCAACGATCCCTTTGTGACTTGGAAGTTGTAGTTGGCACCTGCAGTGATCGACGGGCTGACAATGTAGATCTCACTCCATCCATGCATGACGAGATTCTCTCTCACTGTATGCGATGACCCTCTGGTCCTTGCGACCATGTCAAAGTCTTGGACGAGGATCGTGCATTGAGAACGCATAGTCGCGGCATCAGGCTTGCCACCCATACCCAAACTATTGCGAAATCCGTTCAGCGTGTTCATGGTATTGATCCTTGCTTCTGCCGGAATTTCATCGTTGTCGACAAGATCGCTGTCTGCCTCGATCATCACAGCCGAGGTAAGCATTGGAGGAGAAGGAAGATGCACGCACGACACCAATGCCAAGGCATGGTATAGCCGCGAATACATCCGTAACCACATCTTCGTGCTCAGCTTCACGTAGACCTTCAGGTTGAGACCTTTGTCGTCACTTTGAGAGACGGATCGAATCCTTGCCAAGTAGGTCACCAGTCTTCTGACGTAATGCTGAATTGGTGTGGTCCCCACGTCGTGGTTGGCCACGAACTTTGGCGTCTCATCAATGGTAGGTGGGTACTCGTCTTGATCACGGGTCGGCGCCAGCAAGCTCGAGCGACAGCCCTTTTCATCGATGTTGACATAATGGTACCAACTTTCCTGAGCGCCAGCGGGGATTGGAGCTTCCTCCCATGTCGGTTGCGATGGTTCCTCTTCCGGTTGCGAAGTCGGTGGTTGTGGAGGAGGTGCCGCAGAAGATGATGACGCCGATGCCGTTGCCTCGTCCGTCCTTGCCCTCTTTGGTCCGTGGCTAGGGGTGGCTCGAGGATCGGCAGCGGATCCTTGCGATTGTCCCGGCGTTCTTCCATGCTCAGGGTGCACGATTCCTTCCGGTTCGAGGTTGCTTGCCGTAGGCATCGCAACTCTCCCCGTTGAGTATACCCAGCTAGGATGCCGTTGAAGATTGGGCGGAAATAGGCCATCATCTTGCATAAGCGGACTTGGTGCCCCCATCTGTTGGAATTCTGCTTCCCATATGCTCAACGTGGCGCGTTTGGTAGAGCAGTCGACCACATACCCAGATTCAACTCCGCACTGATTCCAGGTGTAGCTACGGAACGCATCCGGCAATTGGAAACCGTTCCTGTCTTGATCTGCACATACCGCATCCACATGGTGCTTGAGGAAAGAATACGTGGTGTAGTCGGAATCAGGGAGCACATCGTTGGACCATCTGTAATGCGGGTGTCCAGTATCTGGATCAACCCATGATACGTAGGAATGAAGCACGTGGAGACAGACACTGAACGCCTGGAGCGAGTTCATCGCAAAGGCGAGCGGATGTCCCATGCCTTGAGGCATTGTGCGCATCATCAAAGCCAGCTGGTGAACGTTGAGTGGCGTAGCGCCATCGTTGTTCGCTGCACATTCTTGGTTGTAGGTCCGTAGTCCATATCCAGTGTGTTTCGCGAACATGTACATCAGCTTGCACACCCTACATAACGTAGGCTCCGCCAACAGGTCTGATTGGTCAGGTGCTCTACCCGACATTGGCAACTTGTGGTAGTAGTCCTGATTCACCGTATACCATTGTTGAATTCTCGTGTCTGTCACAGTCTGGTAGGGCGTCTCAACGGAGTTGATGAGAACGGCGAGGTTGTAGTACCCGTCCGCACTGACGATGTTCCTTGTAGCAGTGTTCAAGTCGAACCGAACTTGCTTTCGTTCCTGTTCCAGTTCAACCACGGCCAATTTTGCATCATCGCGGATCACTTCCTCATCCACCATGAACCTGGTGATGGCATTGAACTTCCCCTCGTAGTCAGCAACAATGTGTTTGAGACCTCCACCAAACTTGATGACCATGGCGAGTATCTCCCCATAGGGTTTGTCCATATACTCCTCAGGGGCAGCAAATAAGCAAGCTTTGAGGATTTCTCGGACTCGAATGGAAAGATCCCCTCCTGGCGACAGATTTGCACACGTGAACAGCAAGACCAACGGAGGTGCTTTGAACGCTGCCCATGTGCGAATGAGATCATTGTCGACCACTTTGTCTTTCGTAATCTTCGGCGGGAGCGAGACGCTCTGCGACGGATCCCCAGAATACATCTCCAGAAACTTGTGGAACTTCAGAAACGTTCGCATCATCCCACCAGACGGGAAAACTTCTTCGTGGTCCACTCCTTCGAAGGCCAGCTCGTAGGCATTGTAGCTTTCAGCCATGGCTCGGGTTTCGGTCATTCCTCCGTAGGAGGGAAGTCCCTACACCCTACTCGACTTCACGGTTCCGGGTTCTCCGTAAGAGGCACCCTTCCCCGATCCGTCTGGTCAGACCTTAGTTGTTCCTTAGTTGGGGCTGTCTAGAAGCCCCTTCATCAGCGTCTACACACTGACGTTGCTGCCATGCAATGTCCTCAGATTCATGTGCAACATGACTGACACTGACATGAGCTCGAACAAGGCTGCGAACATTCCTCGCAATTGACCGCCATGACACATCAATGCGCTGCGACAAACTGCTCTTCGGTTCATGGTCCAAACAATCATCCATTTTCACCATCAAACGATCCGCTTCAGGCATGTTAGAGAACATGATCCTGCGTCCACCACCATCGCCACCAGCACCAACATGGTCATCAATCTTAACCTTCGTCACCTTGCCACTTGAAACAAGAGCATGCAACTCTGGCCAAGACCAACATGAGCATGAAGAAGGCATGTCAAGCGAAAAATGGACGTCGGAAAATTCCGCACACTTCTTCAGCAGGCGTTTGAGAGATTTCAAGACACTTCTGAAAACCTTGTACTTCCCACCGGAACGTTTCTCACCCCCCACGCAAGCCCCTTCACTACTTCCAGGACAAGCACCTGATCGCAAAAGCGATGCCACGAATAGCACAGGTGTGCGCAGGTCGTTCCGGCACGCATCCTTCATCGTACCGATAAGGTTGTCCTCATCGGCTTTGGAGCGGATCAGCTCCTTGCAAGTTATGCGAGAGCAACCCTTAGTGGACTTAGGCACGGCGTAGCCATTACCCAAGCCACAGAGGTCAACAATCATGCGGTCTGGCTTCCGTCCACCAGCCTTCGACGGCATGGCTACCAATCTCCCATCGCCAGTTGCCTGAAATTTCAAGGCTTTAAGCAATCTTCTGGAGATTGGGCTAGTCAACTCGCATTTATCAGATCGATCCTTAGCGTCCGAATCAGTCATGTGCAAATGTTTGGACGAGCACACATCAGACGAATTAGGATGCAGCGCGACGTTTGCGGCAATGTACTCCCATTCATCCTTGCAGTAGCCGAGCTCAACGGCGGTTCCAGGAGATACAGGATCCCGAAAGGTATAACGTTGCCCGTGAGTGCATCCTTGAATCTTGATGCTCTTCCACATGGCATCTTCCTGAAGTCCCTTGTACTGCTTGGTTTCCTGGACTGGTACTCGAGGAGGCACTTCGATGATGATTTGGAACCCCCATGATGCCGCTCTGCGCGCAATTCTTTGAACGACCTCCCCCCATGGGTAGTCTGTCCGCAATTTGGCCCTTTCAGGGTTGTCAGCGATTTTCCGACTCAGCCACGAATTCTTGCCCAACACCCCTGCACCAATGAAGATCACGGAGTTAGGGTTGTCTTTCCTTGCTTCCACCACATCAAAGAGGTAGGCGAACATGGCGTCGTCAACTTCTCGCCCCATACTCAGAACATTTACTTGCAGCCCAGGGTCGTAGTGAGAATCGGGAGCATGCTGGGCGATGCAATCCTTGCCTGGTGCATACTCGTTCCACCAGTTCTCCTCATCGACTCCTATCAATGTCCATACCGTCACTGCCTTTGGAGCATCTTTGATAGTGATACGGTACTTCCACCGGCTGTAAGGATTCTTGTAAGCATGGACCAACCTTTCATCGTGGTCGAGGAATTGGATCACCAGACCCTCCTTGGGCTTGTTTTCGGCGAAATTGACCACGTGAGGCACAATTGCTCCATCATATCCTTGATATTCCCTTTTCTGTTACGCCGCATCATGCCATACATCTTCGTACACCGACGACCATTGGTCATAACCAAATTGCGAGGCTTGACTTTTGGACGGGCCGTTGAAACAAAATCCCTGGTGCAATGTAAAGCCCTGGTACCCCCCATGGATGGCATGCGCCAGTGTGACAACCACCGCTCGCCATTTGGCGGGCAGGGCGCGCACATAAGACTGGCCTAGAGGCGGTTCAGGAGGAGGCAAAAACGGCGGCGCAAGGACGTCCGCGATGGCGGCGGGGCGCAAATGCCCCCGCACCGGATGGTACTGAAACACAGCACGTTCCACGTAGCGGTCGAACTTGCCCGGTGTGTCAAGGATAGCAGCACGATCCTCCATCTGGTGCCACTGCCCTTCACGAAGAATCCAAGTCGACCGAAGGTAACGACCAGGCGGCAACGCAGAAGGCGGCCCCGCAACATGCGCGGGAACTTGACAACCAGGATGGGGTCCACACTGTCATGTTCTTGCAAGCCTTCCTTACTCGACAATCCAGCGCGATACAACACCTGAGGGAGGATCGGCGTCTGCGTGTAGGGAAAACAAGGCACCTCGCTCTTGAACGAGTAGTGCTGCTGACCCTTCTCATCCGTGCTTTGGGTATGAGTAGGCCGCATGAGATCCATAATCTCTTGGGAGCCGATGAGATCCGGCGGAAAGATGTTGATGAGCTGACACGCATGTGTCCAGGACACGGAATCCTTGAACGACTTGGTGTGTATGTCCGCTGACATCTTGGCAGTGACCTCATAGGCAAGAGAAACGTAACCCTCCTGAAAGATAGAATGCATCCATCCAATGCAGATACCGTGGGTACGTTCCAAGTGACGCATAGTCGGATTCTTGCCCGTGCGACTCACCCCGATCATGGTCTGGTTGTCGTCGTAAAAGACGAAGTTGGGGTCTTGCCCCCCAAGCTGCTGCCACAACGTGATAGCAGGCAATCCAAGACGTGACATGGCAAAGTCGGCCGCGACAATCTCGGCCTCAGGTGTGGAAGGACTCAAGCATCCCTGCCTTTTGCTAAGTCCCGCCAAGGGAAATCGTGTGTGAGAACCTTGAATGTGCAAGTGAGCACCGGAGGTAGATTTCAAACTTTCTCCACAACCTGCATAGTCCGCATCTGCAATCAGCCCGATGGACGAGTCCTCCAAGGAGTTCCCGACCCATCCAATCATCATGTGATGTTTGGACTGGTGCACATAGGCCATGAGATGATGAAGAAGAGCATCCTCTTTCTTGGTCCATTTCGTGATCTTGCGTGCGAGATTGTTGATACTGCGCAGAAGATCAAAGCGGCAAATGCGCGCGGCATAAAGCAATTTCATGAGAATGCTTGCTGCCTGCGGAGCAAGTGCGCCGCGATTAGCCTCGTTGATCTCCTGTTCCTCTGGCGCCTTGGGAATAGGTGGAGGCGGAACAAGCCGACCATCCTTATCAACAGGCATGGTGTGTCCACACCACGTGCATCGATGGCTTTTACCTGACTGTGCCGGAGCGCGAGCTGGGTGATTCTTAGTCTCCTCAGCCGGACTCGCCGATGGTACCGTCTTGAATTTTGTCGGATCGAACCCAGTCACGTCGCAGTACTTCTTGACTGTCATGTCCAGGTACGTCTCCATGTCGTAGGTAACGGTCTGCACCTTCGTTTTGTCATGCAACGTTGCCTCGCCCTTGGAGATGCGACAACCCAGATACAAGGCCAGCGGCGTTTCTTCTTCCAATCGAAGTTCTTGGCGCAGCATGTCCCAACCCTTGGGTAGATTCTCTTTGGGTCCTGCCATCTTGAGATCATCCACGTAGATGACAAGTAAGAGCTTCATTTGCGGGTGGAAATACAATGATGGCCATTCATCACCAATCGGCTTGAACCCTACTTTCTGTACCGCGGTGTGGCAATGTTGTTCCCACATGGTTCCTGCGTCAGGATGTCCATATAGGGCTTTGATCAGGCGACATACCGGCCTACGGAATTTGTGCCGTTTCGCAGATGGATGCCAGGCTTCATCAGGCAGTTCAACCCAACATGGAGTGCCCGATAGTCTCGCCTGAATGTATGCTTGGATAGCATCCGCCATCTGGACATCGTTGCCAGGAAGGCATCCGTAATAATCTGCCCTCCGTGAGGCGTCAAACGTAGCCGGGGAATTCCCCAAATCCTGAAACAATGCGGCTTCCATGTTCTGGTCTTTGACCTGATCACCGAGTAGTACACCGCGCCCTTTGAACTTCCTGGCAGGATCGTCCTCTTTGAGCTGATAGTTCTTCTCGTATATCAGTCCATGTACTCGCGCCATGTGTACTTTCTCACCTTTCTTCTTTGCCTCAGCGACGACGTCGTCATATTCACGCGTAGTTGAGAAGTCAAACACTTCTTGGTCCCACAATCCCTTCCATTCTTTCATGAAAGCTTCCATAGCCTTGGGATTGTTGATCATCTCCTTGCGTGTGACGGGTCGAGTGACCATGGCATTGAAGCACGATCCTCCTGCATGATTCTTTTCCCGATGTACGTTTATGTGAGAAGTCGTACACGGCATAGAAGGAATCCAGTTATCATCCATGACCATATGCGCCGGAACGGCCGGCACGACATCTGCCAAGAATTGTTCCTGTGTATATTGATCCACATAGGACTGTGCCCATGACCAACCATCGTCGTCATCAACGGACACGTTGAGTTGCAGACCAATTTCTTCACACGGGACAATCTTGGGAAAGATCATGTTGTCCAAAATCTTGGTGACTATCTTCTTTCCTATCACAGCCTTCTTCCGGTCTTTCTTGGCAACTCGAGCTTTGTCTCGCTTTTCTTTCTTGTATGCTGCCTTCTTCTCCGTTTCGCTCATCTTCTTCCATGCTTTCGGAGAATAAGAATGGATAGGTCGCCGTGTAGGAAGAGTTCGTCGACCGTCGCTTCGGATCTTATACGGAACTCCCCTTTTGTCGATCTTGCAGGCTTCACCGTCATCAGTGAGATATACAATGCCGTCCCCTTTCTTCCCCGTACTCCAATGTTCAATCTCCTCGGGAGCCAACTTCTTTTCTTTCAAGATCTTGATAATCTCTCCAGGTTCTTCGATGTCTCCTTCGGGGATGAGTCTACCGGTTGGACCGACTTCGCGGGGCCATCGTCGATCTTTCCCAGTGACCTTTGGTTCAGAAGGAGGCGGTGCTGCACGTAGACCCAGCTCTTCGTCTAGTTCTTCGAGTCTTTTGTCTCCTATGGCATCAATATCTTCATGTTCTGCTGACTTGAAGACTTCGCCGAGCGGCTCCGTCTCTATGTCAGATGGATCTATGTCCTGTAAGTCAGGATCTTCTCCGGGATCCGGTGGAGGAAGAAGTCCATTTGGATCATCGTCATCCCCGTCGCCACCATTTCCTCCGGGCGGACCGTCATCACCGTCATCGACGTCTTTTATCTCCTTGCCTGCGAGGTCAACGTTGTCCCTGAGTCCCTCAATGGTTGAATTCATCCTTTCGTACTCGGCTTTCAGGGGAAACGTTATCTCCTCTGGGAAGTAGATAACTTCTGTCTAGTACGGTCTCATCAACTTCCTGGGAACAGATGCGTCCATCGACAAGTTCGCGTTGGCAAATTCCTTCATATCCCAAACGCGATACTTCTTGGACCACCCTTGACCAGCAGTGATGATGTATCCGGCGAAAATGCCTGGAATCCCCTTTGGATCGAATTTGTTGCCATATGTCTTCGGCCTTGTGTCCGTCGGCTTGAAGAAGACTTTGGCACCAAAGGGTATGGCTTTTTCCTCGAAGTCCTTTCCAGTCATTCGCTTCCATGCTGAATCACCATCGCCCTCCACGTCTTCAACGTTGAGGTTCTGCATCACGCAATTAAGCGCAAAGGACCAGTATAGGTGTGGTTTCTTGTTGAAATCCGCTGTTGTTGCCGCAGCCTCGGAAGAGAGAGGATAGAGTTCGTGCAGTTGCACCATCCGTGGTTTCTGCTCTCCTTTAGTTCTCGGACTGTCAACGTACAACAGTAGAGTGTTGGTAATCCTGCCTTTGCTCGTAGTTGCTCAATGCGAGACAGGCTTCTCTCCGTAGCTTTCTCCCGTGGGCTGAAGGCAAGACGCGGAGATAAGAGACTGGGTTTCCCTGGAAGGGAATGATCTATCACGATCTTCAACTGCGCCATAGCTGAATCGAACTATGGTGCTTCATCACTATACGCCATATGAATCTTGCGTCTTCCCATTAGGCGTCTGATGGCCATGACGACCTCGTCAGTGCTCCTTGAAGCCGTGGGAATCGCTGCGATCATTTTGGTGGCGATGTCTCTGATGACTAGAACTTCACGTGCTCCGTCATCGAGTCCGATGCCTACTTCGGCGGCCTTGCGCATGTCAAGGAAGTCGAACGTCACAAGATCTCCCCAGTGTTTGATCACACGTTGAAATGCACCTCGTTGTGTTCGCAAGTGCTTCATCTTCGCGCGTATGCACGATTCGCAATATGGATTGCGGTAGCGATGGGTACACAGATGTGCCAATGTCTTCGCTTCGGCTTTCAGTGTTCCGACTCTGGCCTTGCGGCTCGGTGCACCGTCGCCTTCCACATCAATGATCACCTCATCGTCACCATCCAATGGAATTTCACACACTCCTTTTCCTTCGTCGTCGTCCGGAGGGCGTCCGGCCTCGGACTCTGGTACTTCTTCTATAGGAGGTTCTTGGGGTTCAGGATCAGGAGGTCGTTCGTGATCATCACCTTCTTCTTCTGCTTCAATCTCGCCCGGTGCAGCTTCAGCGGCAGCTGCGACGCTAACGTCAACATTGCCCGCTGTCAACGCACCCTTGAAGATTTCGGTGATAGCTTTGGCCTCCGGATCATCATGAACCAATGACTTGGAACTCCCGGCACGAACGTACGGGATGTCACCGTTCACGAACAGAGATATTCTCTTGCCCTGCGGGTTGATCATGAATGGTTCCCTTCCGGGAGGCCACACAAACCCGTAGTTGAAGTTCATACATCTCTTGCCTATGGAAAGCACCGACGGTGTGTCGTCCAACACATAAGCATTGATCGGTTCCTCGAACGACTCAGTCTGGAAATTCGACACGAGATCGGTATCGGTGATTCCATTGGCGGTCTGAAATGATATGGGCTCTGGAGTCACGAGTGTTTCGAGACTGTGCTTCTCGATCTTCTTCTGAGATATGAGGTCATGACCACACCCAGTGTCCATGAGAAACTTGATCTTCTTCTTGAGGATGACTGGTTGAACCATGCATTTGAATAAACCCTGATTGATGATCCGTTTGCTGTGTGCAGCATCGAGTTCGCGCTCAACGATGGAATCTTCACCGTCGTAGAAGGAAACTTCTTCCACTCGAGACGTTCCTGGGGTTCGTACGAATGAAACTCGATCTCCGCATTGATCATCATCGTCGTCAACCATGTCTCTCATGATCTGTGCCCTCAATCTCGCTTTGTGCTTGGCGAATTCCAAGCTCACGGCGCGATCCTCATCATTGACAAACGCTTCCATGTCGACGTACTTCACCTTCCGCTCTTTGTCTTTCTTTGATCGTCTAGGACACGAAGAAATGAACTTCACGTTATTGGCGAATGTCACATTGCGCTTTGTCACTTTTCGGGTCGACGTAGTCGTTCCCGAGGATTCGTCATCTGTTGAACAATCCGAATCAGCGTCGCTGTCGACGGATGGACAATCTGACTCCTCCTCATCTTGTCTTGAAGATCGCTTCCATATAGCTGGAGCTGATGGATTCCACCTTCGACACAATCTGATGGCGGGTGCCGCAGGGAGTGCCTTGGCCTTGGCATTCGGCTTCGCTGGAGCTGCCTTCGCTTCGGATTTAGCTTTAGCTTTTGCCTGTGGTTCCGGAGCTGGGGTAGCTGCTGCCTCATGCTTGAAAGGACAATTCTCTCTTGAGCACGAGCCTGTGTTCTTGAACGAGTAGCATATCCTGTTTCCTCCTCCTCCAGATGGACTTGGAGTTCTCGTCCTCGGCGTGAAGGGTCGCTCTGGAGTCTTCTGCGAGTGACTGAATGGACACTTATCACCATTTCGACACCCTGCATCTGTGAAATGGAACTTGCAGCGGATTTGCTTCTTGCTCTTGTCACCTCTGTTGTCCGCTGACTCACTTCTCGTCTTCTTCTTGGGTTTTGGCTTGGTTTTCGCATGACTCTTCGCTTTGCTTTGAGGTAGTACAGGTGTTGCTTTATCCGGCTTGGTCGGCGAAGCCTTGACCTTTGCGGATGGAGCCGCATTAGGCGTAGGTTTCTCGGGTACCTTGGCCGGTGCAGCAAGCAAATCCTTGCCCTCAAGCATCTGGCGCAAGCCAATTTGGGTCTGAGTGAGATTTGACTGTTCTCGTCTCCGCATGATAGTACGATCAATGATCTTCATCAGGTTATCGTACGATCGGTCTTCATGATTGTAGGGCAAGTGTTCGTAATGCATGCCCAACTCCATCTTCATTGCGGGCGAGTCCTTGATCTTGCTGTACAAGCAATCGCGGAGAGCCGTTTTGGATGGAATGTCCTCTGGTCTCATCCGTCCCAGAACTTCCAACCACGTCTGCTTGAACGTATGAAGCTTGTTGTCGCCTTGGTACTGGAGCTTCACCAAATACTCAAGAGTGATGAGCATGTCAAGACGATCATGCGTTCGAAAACTTTCATACATCATCGCAATGACTTGTCGTCCTTTGATGATCTTCACGTCAGGCCTGCTGATGTAATCGTTGGCCTTCCGGTGCACCTCGAGGTACAGGTCAGCTGATTTGTCACCACCGGCACGTAGCATTGCGACCATGGCGATCCCCAATTTGACGTCTATGCTCTTGAACTTCTTGTGTCATGAATCATTCAATGCTTCGACATCAGGGAATGGGTTGAACGCTGGTGCCAGCCATAACATCCAGTCCTCATGATGTGGGTCGGCTGATGCTCCTAAGACATTGGCCGTGCACACGGATCGCCAGTTGTTGAGATGAGTGAGAGTAGGCCATGGAGGAACGGTCCCTTTGTCGGCTTCCCTCCTGGAAATTCTCACCTCTGTGACTTCAGGATCCGCGTCTCCATCAGGATCACGCGCATGCGAGCCAGGATCCGATTCAGGTTTGCCCCCTCCGCCTTTCTTCTTATCATCATCATCATCATCAGGCGGATCTGGAGGATCATACCCCGTGCCGGTTCCTTCATCATGCTCGTCCTCTCCGTTCTCGTCGCCAGCTCCATCACCGTCATCGTCTCCATGGTTTTCCTGAATCGTTTCAGCGAATAATCTCCACTCATCACGATCAGCTCTGAGACGTTGTTCGGCTTTCTGAGCCTTGAGGACTTCACTTCGCAGATCAGCAATCTTCTCTTCGTACTGTTCCGCGATCTCTTTCCCGATCTGACGCCTCCTTGCCTCATGGATAGAATCGTCATAGGCGACAGGGGGACCAACGAGGTCGTTGCCCTTCGTAGATGCGGTAACACCGTCGATGCCAACAGGTCTTGAGGAGCTGGCCGATGCTGTGGACTTCGATCCCAACATCCCGCGATCCCCCAAGAGTTCGAGTAGCTGTCGATCACGCACGGCTGCCGCATCACTTTTCCCATGAAATCCGCTTGGTATGCCGAACAAAGTGGCTGCACTAGGCGTGGAACGCGCAAGTGCTGGGCTGCTAATACCTGGCACGTAGTGCTCGGGCATTGCATCCGCCACGATTGGCATTGAGCTGCGGCCAGTGAAGAAGTTTCCACCGGTGAATGGAATTCCATCCATCACAAGGTTCTTGTCCTTGTCCGATTCCGAGAATGCGAACTTCTCTTTGGCGACTGGACTAACTTGACTTGGGGACCGTATTTCAGGGGATCGTACCTCATCTCCTACGGAAAATGCAGGCATTACTTCCTTTCCTACGTGCTCCCAGCCAGACTCAGTAGTCCTCGAAGACATGGGCATGCTCGAAGGTCGCGTCGCTCCTCCTTGATTGGCGTTTCGCGCTGCCTCCAATTCGCTGCGTGTCCTCGCTTGAAGATCTTCTTGTGCTTTGAGCGTTTTCCTGAGTTCACTCAGCTCGTCGTGCAAGGTAGGCAATGATCGCCTTGCGTGATCTTCATTATGATGAAGTCGATCCTCTGCTTCTTGCATCCTCTTCACAGCAATTTTGCGGTACTCTTCCTCTTCACCAAGACGTTCGCGAAGCCGAAGTCGTTCTTGATCAATGGCTGCGCTGTTTCCAGCTAGCCCTTGGATCTCGTTCACGGCCCGCAACTCCTGGTTCTTGACCAAGTGGAATCGTTCCTGCATTGATTGTAAGGCTTGTTCCGAA